>RWGY01000026.1:11161333-11395025 GCA_007726485.1 Eragrostis curvula | reverse complement strand
TGTGTCGGATGGAAGAGGGTAGCAGATTTTCAAGCCGGTCGCTTTTGATAAATATTTCACCTCGCACTCAAGTCACGGCTGCCGTGGATAACGAGTTAGCGGCCTTTCTCTGACCACTGTCGTGTTCTTTTGTGTAACCTATCGTAATCTCATAAAGCATGACAACCACGCATAAACCGGTACTGTGGCTAAAAAAAAGAAGAATCCCGAGAAGAGAAACAGTCTCGATAGTAACGTGTCTGGAAGTTTTGCATGCGTATATCCCATCCAGTCAGCATGGATGACTGGCTACTGACTTCGTTTGCCAGTGATCTCTAAACCGAGAAAGGTGTCATCAGCGAAAGCTGTCTTTGCGTCGCGTCTTCACAATTTCAGTGAGGCACTGTTGCGTTGTGTCTCCTGTTGTGTAGCTGCTCTCGGAGCGTGGAACAGAGAAAGATTTGTCAATGAGCGATGCCAATTTCAAGGTACTGCACTTGTATCTCTTGGGGCTGACCATCTGTATGTGTAAGGCCTGAGATTTATGCAACAGTGGATCCGCTGAATCAGAAGCTTCTCAAGGTACTGCACTTCTTTTTCTTGCCAATTATTCTCCTCTCTTCAGAATTGAACTGTGATTTTTATTTTAAATTTTATTGAAACGGTGATGTTATTCGCGAACCATTCAGTAAGGTTCATCATATTTTGTTGCTTGCTTTTACTGAAAACGGTAACGGACACTGAAATCTGTCTCCGATTGTTAGCAGTGAAGTCCTGAGCGCCAATTAATCTAGTTGTTCTTACCAGCGTTCGATCAATCTCGTCTGAATTTACTGCCTAAATCTGACCTCCATGATTTGATATTTAGGTGCTCCAGATCATCAAGCTTGCAATCGGACATTAAATCCGCCATGACCGCCGAGTGTTAAGCTACGGTTAGCTCTGAGCCTTTGTGGTGGCCATCTCAGTGCTCTGCCGCCATTGCAGCGCCGCAAAACACTCCTGCGGACAAACTACCTCATCAGCTGCGGCTCCGACGCGGACACTCCGGTCGGCCAGAGGGTCTTCGTCGGCGACGACTCCGGCTCGGTCACCCTGACCGCTTCTCACAGCGCTGCCGTCAAGGCTCCGCCCAACTCCGTGGTGTCAGGCTCCGACGACGACGCCGCGCTGTACCAGACGGCGAGGGTGTTCACGGCGCCGTCGTCGTACGCGTTCAAGATCAGCAACCGCGGCCGCCACTTCGTCCGCCTCCACTTCTTCCCCTTCGCGTCCCCGCGCTACGACCTCGCCGCCGCGAGCTTCAAGGTGTCGACGCAGGACGCCGTCCTGATCGACAGCTTCAACGCGCCGTCGTCGCCGGTGCGCGACGAGTTCTTGCTGGACGTCGACCGCGACACGCTCATCATCACGTTCGTGCCGGAGTCCGGCGGCCTCGCCTTCGTCAACGCCGTCGAGGTCGTCTCGGTCCCCGGCGGCGGCGGCCTCATGGACGACCCGGCGGAGACGCTGGTCCCGGCGGGGGGCCAGCGGCGGCTCGCCGTCGCCGTGCCGCCGCTGCAGACGGCGTAACCGGGTCAACGTCGGCGGGCCTGCGGTCGCCGCCGACGGCGACTCGCTGTGGCGGGAGTGGACCACCGACCGGCGCTTCCTGACCGGCTCCGTAGGCACTCGAGAGGTGGCCTACAGTGGAAGGCTCAACGGCTACGGAGGCCTCCGCCAGTTGTTCGACGAGGCGCCGGACATCGTGTACGCCACGGCAAGGGAGATGGACATGTCCAACTGGGTGGACACGTCCAAACAGATGACGTGGCAGTTCGACGTCGGCGATCAGCCGGCGGCGAGCTACCTGGTCAGGCTCCACCTGTGCGACATCGTGAGCAGGGCGCCGCACCTCCTCCTCCTCGACGCGTACGTGAACGGCCCTCACGGCGGTGACTGGTCTCGACCTCTCGGCGCAGGTGGGCGACGACGCCTTGGCCGTGCCGTACTTCATGGACTTCATCGTGGAGTCCAGCGACCCCACCGGCAAGATCAGCATCAACGTGGGCTCGTCGTCGACGATGAAGAGGAACAGCACTTTGCCGGGGCCCATCCTGAACGGGATCGAGATCATGAGGATGAATTTCAGCTCCGGCTCCGTCGTCGTCGTCGTCGAGCCAGTGACCTGGTTAAAGAAACATCAATTGGCCATCGTTGTGGGCTCGCTCTGCGGCGGAGCCTTCGCCGTCGCGTCCGTTGCCGCTGTACTTTTCGTTGTGCTTAGGAAGAAGAAAGAGGGGAAGGTGCTGCCTGAACCGTCGCCGAGCCCGCCGCCGTCGACGCCATGGATCCCGCTCGTCGACCGACTCAGCTTCCTTAGCGGACGGCGGCCGAGCACCACCATCGGAACTGGGTCATCAGGGCCACCCAGCTTCACCATCCCCAGCAGCAGCAGCAGCAACACGACGGGAGGAGGAGGGAGCCCCATGCCCATGTCCGCCGCTGCATATCCAGCCGCGGCGAGCAGCTACCGCTTCCCGCTCGCCGTGGTGCGTGCGGCGACCAATGACTTCGACGAGCGCCTCGTCGTCGGCCGCGGCGGGTTCGGGGCCGTGTACCGCGGCGCGCTCCCGGGGATCGACGGCGCCGGCGCCACGGTGGCCGTGAAGCGCGCGGCGCCGGAGTCGCGGCAGGGCGCGCGTGAGTTCCGCGCCGAGGTGGAGACGCTCTCGGCCCTGCGCCACCGCCACCTCGTCTCCCTCGTCGGCTACTGCGACGAAGCCGGCGAGCTTATCCTGCTGTACGAGTACATGGCGGGGGGCTCGCTGCGGAGCCGGCTTCCCGCGCTCACCTGGGCGCAGCGGCTGGACGCCTGCGCGGGCGCCGCCGCGGGCTTGCTCTACCTGCACACGGCCATGTCCTCAAAGCCCGTGATCCACCGGGACGTGAAGTCCTCCAACATCCTGCTCGACGCCGGGCTCGCCGCGAAGCTCGCCGACTTCGGGCTGTCCCGGGCCGGGCCGGAGCCCGGGCTGGACCACGAGACGCACGTCAGCACGGCGGTGAAGGGCAGCTTCGGGTACGTGGACCCGGAGTACGCGCGCACGCGGCGGCTCACGCCCAAGTCCGACGTCTACTCCTTCGGCGTCGTGCTGCTGGAAGCGCTGTGCGGGCGGCCCGTCGTCGACCCGCGCCTCCCCAAGCCGATGGCGAACCTGGTCGAGTGGGGCATGCACTGGCAGCGCAGGGGCCAGCTGGAGGAGATCGTTGACCGCCGCGTCGCCGGCGAGGTAAGGCCCGCGGCGCTGCTGAAGTACGGCGAGACGGTGGCCAGGTGCCTTGCTGAGCGCGGCGCGGACCGGCCGCCCATGGAGGACGTCGTGTGGAGCCTCAAGTTCGTGGCGCGGCTGCAGGACGGCGGCGACGGCCTGGACTTCTCCGACGTGAACAGCTTGAATATGGTGACTCAACTGGCGCCGGCTTCGTGTCCTCCAGTAGGACTAGTGCCTCTACAGAGAAGCTCGCCTGAAAGTGGAAGTCAAACCGGTGGTGGGGAAGAGGGAGATGACATGTCCGATAGCAACTACTCCCTCCGTTCAGAAATAGATGTCACTGTTGACTTTTAGACATCACGTTTGACTGTTCGTCTTATTTAAATTTTTTACATAAATTTTATTTATTTTTTTACAACTTGGTTTATCATTAGATATATTTTAATCATGGCATATTTGTTTTTATATTTAAGCAAATTTTTTGAATAAGACGAATGGTCAAATGTGATATCTGAAAATCAACAGTGACATCTATTTCTGAACGGAGGGAGTATGTTTCCATGGGAGGTATCTTCAGGGAAATGATCAATATACCCGGGAGGTGAAACTTACAGAATGTTGGCTTCTGAATGTAATTATAGAAGCTCAACAAGGACCGGCGCACTCTCTCTGAAATCATTGCAGACAAACATCACAATCTAATTCGCATATTTGACATTCATACTGAAACATGTTCACAGATGAACATAACAACCATTTTCAGGTTGCTATAGCTGATACTGTGAACTAAGGGTGTGTTTGGCAGGGCTTCGGCTTATTCTGAAAACAGCTTATCTAATGGCTTATATGTGAAAACAGCTTTTCTGGCTCATTCTGGCTCATATGTGAAAACAGCTTATCCTGTCAAATTGTTTGGCAAAACAGCTTATCCTGTCTTTTCTGAAAACAGCTTATCCTGTCAAAATGTCCCTAATGCCCCTGTCCATTTGACATGGCTATATGCATGAATTTCTATGGAATGAAAGAAATAATGTTGAAAAACAAATTAAGTTGACCTAATATAAAATAATTTATAGTGACAACTAATTTAATAGAGTACATATAGCCATGTTTACAAAAGTTCATCATGATCATAAAGTAAAATAAAGTTGAGAAAAGGGTTATGATCATCACATTGCATGGAATTATATATTGATCAAACCGTACGGTTCATACATGATCATGTTGATCATCAAATGAATGAGGCTGTGATATGTAGGAGTACCAGCGATCATAGCATTTCAGGAGGTGATATCCTTCACTGGATACTATCGAACAACGTCCTGGCACTTTCTGCAATGTCCACGCCCACGATGCAAGGTTCTTCTCGGCATTGCGTCAAACACCTCCTGCGCACACAGCCGACAACGTGCCGCTGCTCGAGCTGATGTTTCACCACGTCAACCACGCAATAGCATCTCGGCTGATGCACGCTGGCCGTGCTCGGCCACGACCCGTCACCGGCCACGTTGGGGCCTGCCCACATGCCTGCGCCCGCACGACGCGGAGTGCGTGGCCGCGGCGTGGCGGACGAACGCAGTCGGTTCGTGGCGCGGTGCTGCGCGCGCAACTAGAGAAGAGGAAGGGCGGCGGCAGCAGCAGCAGTAGAGGCGGAAGCATCGCCATGCGAGGCAAGTAATCTGGGGCGCATCATGGTGGTAGGGGCGGCGGCTCGCGGAGGCGCGCGGGCGCGCGAGGCTGCGGCGGCGGCGTGCGAGTCGCGTGGGGGTGCGCTGGGAGACGGCGGAGCTGGAGCTCGCGGGGCTGCAACGGCGGGCGGCGGCGCGTGGGGGGATTCATCCCACCGCCGGCCTGTTCTGCTCGCTACCGAGAGGAGGCGCAAGAGAGAAGAACGCGATAGAAAGAAGATCGGTTCATTCGAGTGGCAAACTTGTAAAAATGTAGAATGGCAGGCGGGTAATTAACCTAAAGTTTATGGGGACAATGGAGGGCAGTGCAATAATAAGCCGGATGAGCCACTTTTTTCGGCTTCTCCAGCTAGTTCAGATTGCAGACCTGCTTTTCCCCTTTTGATGAGTAAGCTGTTTTGAATTCAATACGTTTGGCAGGGCTTATTCCTTTTTTCCTATAAGCTGGAGATGAAGCTGTTCCAAAAGCAGGTGCCAAACAGGCCCTAAAAAGGTTCCAGAATCACAACTATAAACGACCTACGATAGCAAAAATATATGACCTGTTAAGAGAGATAAAAGGCACAGCCTGCAATGAACATAGACAATGCCCCACCATTTTGACGATCAAATAGAGAACACAATAGAAAGTTATACAGGCTCCAGCAATCTCAGTTTAACACCGCATGTAATCAATTTTAACAAGATCTGCAATTTATGGAATACAGAGCAATTTTTCAATGTGCACTATAAAGTACAACATATACTATGGTCTATACGAAGCATTAACACCAAATGTGTCCAATCAAACTCGAGTGATCAGTCTTTAATGAAAAACATGTATCGAATGGTTCATGAACATAGAAAACTCCACCCTCAAAACTCAATCAAGGAGATGCACTTCCTCTCGGAGAATCGCCATGATTGCCATTTGCTTTGTAGTCCCCCGGGCTTGGGCTACGGCGATTAGCAGCTGGACTGATGTCGCGGCGTTCCTGATCTGCAGGACTACGGCTGTCAGCTCTCTTTGGGCTCATGCTACCCGGGTCATTGTGCTCCCTTGGTGCAGGGCTCCTGCTAACATTGGGGGTGGGGCTGCGGTTCCCCCTCTTGGATGGGGAAGGGCTCCTCCTAGGGCTGCGGTTCCCCCTCTTGGATGGGGAAGGGCTCCTCCTAGGGCTGCGGCTGTCACGAGGGCTTCTCATAGGACTGCGGCTGTCACGAGGGCTCCTCCTAGGGCTGCGGCTGTCGTGAGGACTCACTGATCGCCTTTCATCACGGCTATCCCTTCTTGGAGATCGTGAGCGGCTATTTGTAAAGGAAAGAATACACCATCAGTGCTTGGCACAAACATGAGAGGGTGAGAAAAATCGAAGCACATGATTTATCTAATGAAAGAAATGATACTGTACATTCAAAAGTAACAACTAGAAATGCCAAATCAACTTGGTACTTTCATTCCCAATTAAATAACTTGAAAGATATTTGGAGCATTCTTAGCAGTTTAGTAGAAGGCAGTGAAGCCTACTGCAGTCATATGGGTAGTACATTCATACCAGAAATATTGTACTACTAGTACTATGATGGACCAAATATACAAGTTTTAACTGAGACAAATGCATCACTTGGGGTTCATCCATCAGACTTTGGATAAATAAATCATGCAACACATACTGCAGAAGGCAACCATAGTAACAAGTTTGTCAAATAAATGAGCGTATAACATACCTGTAGCTCCTACTGGGGCTCCTGCTGTAACTCCTGCCGCGGCTCCTTCCACGACGAGGGGATGGGGATCTTGAGTAACTTCTTCCACGTCTGCTTTTGTAAAGACAACTTGCATTCAGATATGATCCAACTACTCCCTCCACTTTTATTTTGTTGACGTTAGGACAGCTAAACTAGTGCAAATTTGCACTAACCCTGCTGTCCCAACATCAACAAAAAGAGAACGGAGTACAAAGAAGAAACCTGACAAGAATTACCTGGTACTCTTAGGGCTGTTCCGGCAATCCCTTTCTATATGGCCCCCATCTCCACATCGATAGCACCGGTTTTTCCAGTCACCAGCTTTGCAGTCACGAGCCCAGTGCCCATCAACCCCACAGTTGAAGCAGCGCCCAGAACCAGGAGGTGGTCCCCTGCCCATATATTCACGATCCCGGGATCCTCCTGAACCACGTGGAACCTAAATCAGATTGAGATGGAGTAAATTAGTAACATAGCAGAGTCAAATAACGAAAAAAGGGACACCTATACACAGAAAACTTGAGTAAAATAATGATGAAAATATAATAGATTACCCCTTTGGCAAACTCAACAATCATGCGGCTTCCATCAAACTCCCGACCATCAAGGTTGTACCTTGCGTCATCAGCATCCCGAGGATCGCTAAACTCCTGTAACATTCAACAATAAATAAGGAAAAAAGGGCAGCCTCGCATGTGAAAAGGGTACATCAGTTTAGACCAACATAGAAGCTCAAAGAAAGAAACAGGGCAAGAATAACTTACAACAAATGCAAACTCATGCTTCATGTCCACATTGCGCACTCTGCGGAAATGGTTTCCAGAAACAGAAACGCCATCAAGAAATGTAGAGAAATGTATCAACGGTCAGAAGCAATTAAACACCAGCCATGACTGCGATTTCCATAAAAACAGGCAATAGATTTTTTTTTCAAAAAGAATCACCAAAGTCTGCTAGAAACTTTGGGAGAACAGCCAGCAATTCCACCAAGGCCACCCTCCCACCATGGACACCGAGGTTGGGTAAGCCCCCAAAACCTTCAACAAGATCATCCGAGTTAAAACATGAAGTGCGTGTGGATACCTAATGGTAACAGAAACAATGGGGGAAAACAGTGCTACGCATAACAGCACATTGCATTGGAAATCAGTCAATGCCTCAAGAAGGTGTGGATGTCAAACTTTGACAGGTAACAATGAAAAACTGAGGAGACATATCTAAGGTTTGCCCCACGTTTTCTGAAAGAGGGTAGCAAAGAACAAAATTATTTTATTGTATTTCAACAGATGCTATCCCAACCTAAAATTCATGGGGAAGGGGCGACACCAGAAGAAAATGGAAGATAGTTGACCATGCTGTGGACCATGTAAGATACAAGTACAAACAGCTTTATTTAAAATCAACGATGTAGGAACATGTCTAAATTGATATCAGTTCAATCAGATGGGAAGGAGATGTACTGAAATCAGAGTGTGCAATAAATTAATTCACTTCCCTCAGTATCCATCCCACAGAACAAACAATTTCCAAGGCAATTTCGTAGGCATTCCGCTTAGTCCTGTGAAGTTTCTACAATTCAAATATGTTCCAAATCGTGCCTACACTTTTTTTAGGGAAACAGCTTATGTATAACTTGTTCATCACAACTACTACACAAAAGATTAAACGACAAGGAAAGTTTCACTCAACATCCAAATTACATGAATACTTCTGTAAATTGGCTGAAACAAGAGAAACCAGTCTTAATTGAATTCACATGAGCACATTAAACTTTTTAGGCTTGCTTACCTCCCATATCTGCCGAAAAGGTCTTCAAGGTCCCGTGTCCTTGTACGAGAGTTGAGACGACCCACATAGAGCCGCGTGTTTCCGCCATTACGATCATCGTAGCGAGGCATCTTAACTGCAAGACATAATCCAATATCTTAGAATCTTAGGAACAATAAGGAAAGCAGCAGCAGCAGCAAAGCAGAACAAGTACATGCCCATCAAACTGCACGGGCATAGCTGCTACTAAGCAAGACTAGCATCAAAACATCCACAATGTATTCAAATTACACTTCTCCTTGTGCTATTATGGCATAGATAGACAGAGGCATGATACGGGTACTATATATAGCCATGAAATCTTGAAAAATCAAATATTAGTACTAGCTGCGACTCCAGATCCCCATCCGGCATTATAAACACAAAAAAACTGCTTATCCAAATCAGGACGACCTTCGCTACATCCTCGAATTCAAAATAGCATCAATTTTTCATCCAAACAAGCTAAACGTGTGAATCGAAGTAAATCACTCAGTAAATCATAGTCGCGGACTCGCGTTACTGCATCCCAATTCACAAACACACGGGGTGGGAATCCGAACGAAATCAAGAACAAATTCCGAAAGAACAGGCAATAAGCTACCGAGAAAATCGAACCCAGCGAGCGAATCGCGTTCGAATTGGACGGAAACGGGAACAGATCGGGATTTGAGCGCACCTTCGAGCGAAGCAGAGGAAACCCTAGCCACGAGAAGGGGACAACAACAAGAAGAGACCGACTCGCGATGTCCGGACGCGTCGGCGGCAACAATTTTATATACTCTTGAGTAGGTGGGTGATTGAGGTTGGAAGGCGCCGATTGCATCAGTTCTGGCATCGACGGCCGCGGGGGCACGGAAAGGAGCGCGGGCAAGTTGGTTTACTTTGACTTCGTCAATGTCTGGAAGCCCATTAGGACTCGTGAACACGGGTCAGTGTCTACATTAACTCGTTAGCCCAAGTTAGGCTAATGACTAAGGAGGCCCATTAAACTCGTTAACCCAAAAGATCTCCAACCCAAACTATGATGCTAATGACTAACGGAGGCCCATCAGAATGGTACATCATGCGTAGCTGCGTACATACACGCACGGCGATCAAATGTGCCAGGTGTGCGGCTTGGTGGTCGTGTCATGCACAAAATTTTAACCGTAAAAATGTGGCAAGCATCTCACCTTTTATTTTGCGGCAAGAGAATTGGAATCCAATGCATTGATCTTATCGGGCTGAAGCTCCTGGAAGAATATTGCATGGCTGTGGTGTACGTGTGCAGATTCGTCGGCACACCTCGAAAGAGGCCCTTCCGGACGCGCAAACGCCGCTGCCGCGCCGGTATAAATAGGGGTCGAGACGCACCGCATAGAGCAGCAGCAGAGATCGACAGCATCCCTCCATCGTACAGATCAAGCCTATCTCACGCAGTACTGATCGTAAGTACAACTTTTGTTGCACACGTACTGCTTCATTGCCAAAGTTTGCAATATCTGCGTAACAGTGTGCGTCCTTCTTCATTTGCTGACCTTTGCTCACGTTCCTTTAAATTTCCGTGGACAGTCGACGTAATCCTAGCTAACAGCGCCTGAACCAAGATGGGCGGCGGTCACGACATGTACGGCGGCGGCCACGGCCACAACGGCGGCGTGAAGGGGTTCGTGTCAAACCTCGTCGGCGGCAACAAGGGCCACGGCCACGGGTACGACCAAGGCTACGGCGGCGGCCACGGCTACCCGCCTCCCGCCGCCGGAGCCTACCCTCCCGCGCACGGCGGCTACCCGGCCCACGGCGGCTACGCGCCGGCCGCTTACCCTGCGCACGGCGCGCCGCACGGTAAGCACAACCACACCAGCTAGCTATCTAGCCGGCGGCAAAATTAACGTTTGCAGCGGCGGCGGCGCGGGTCGTTTCTAACGAGTTTCTTCTGATGTGCATGAGATGCAGGGCACATGGGGTCGTACCAGACCAGCCACGGCGGCGGCCACGGCCACTACGGCGGCAAGCACAAGGGCGGCGGCATGTTCGGCGGCGGCAAGTACAGCAGGAAGTGGAAGTGAAGCGCCCGCGCTGCGTAGCGTACGTGCTTCGACGTGTACTGTCTGCCGTATAGCAAACCATGCCTGCACTCTCCGCCTATATACATGTACGTAAATAAAAGTGCAGGCGGCTAGGCAAGCGTCAGTATGTGACTTTATGTACGTGTTCCTGCCCCTACGAAATAAAGCGAGACTTGTGTGTGTGACCATGCCGTGCATGCATGCGTGTGTTCATGAGAGTATGCATGAGTGCTCGATCGGCTTGTGATGGATCGATGGACTCTAGTATATTTTATTTTTAGGCCAGGACGAGTGCCTCTTGCGACTTTTGCTAGACCTGGATCTGTCTTCTCTGTTCTGTCTTCTGAATTTCCTTGGCCTCCTCTTGACGCGTAGCCCATTCTGGTACTGCAAATCTTTTCGCGGCTGCTTTGACGCGCACCAGTCTTACCTGATTGGTGAAGTGACAGCAGAGGAACATCCGAACTACAGGACTTCCAGCGGAAATCTCTCTTGCCGCGTGTTGCAGATTGATACAGCACATGTTGCACGCGGCAGAATGAGGCCAACTTCGCCGCACAACTTTACGTGTACCTGAATACGCAGATGGCCTTCTTAGCAGGAACACCTGAACATAGAAGTAGTACAGTACGAGTACTGTTCCAGCAGAAGAGACCCTTGTCCCGTGCGCAATTCTGATGGCCACAATAGACGCGTTGCACGGGTAGAAATCAGGCTAACTTCGCGGCACAAGTTTCATGTGGGAAATACAAATACGCGCAAAATCACAATTGTTCTGTCGCACGTTCAGACATTGATCGCCACCAACCACACTTGAATAATTTCTAAGATACGACCCTTTTTTTAATTAGAAAATTTGTATCGTACAAGTACAATACAAAAGAAGGTTACTCTGAATCAACATGCAAACTGTATGAGTCAACATGCAAACTGTAGTGGACCATCTGATACACGCTACAGGTAAGCCGTTTTACAAACAACCACTACTAATCCGTATATCGAGAAACCAAAAGAATGATTAGTAGAAGTAAAGTATGAGTCATTGCTCCGGGGAAAAAAAAGTATGTGTCAACCAGACAACCAGGCATCCATCTCGGTGTCTGACCATTTCTGTGCGTTTCAATAGTTTTGAGCCGTTCATCTGTGCGTTAGCTGTAGTTTTCAGACCAATCCTGTTTCCTGGTACACGCTACAACTGCCCGGACAGCCCTTTTGTTGGATCATACCTCGACAGCAACCTTCTCTGTTGGAAGTTCAGAACAAACAGAGTTGGATTAGGACACGTGGGTTCAGTAGTTTCAGTTCAGAAAAATGCAAGGTGAAGAGGCAGAGGAACCATCTACTTACGACTGGCTCGAACTGAGGAGCTGACAGGTTGGTCTCCAGGTTTCTTAGCACCAGCAAGATCTGCACGGGGTAATCTCAGTGTTAGGAGAAGAGAATGCTGTGAACTAAAAGAAGCGCGAAAGAACGATGTTGAAAAAAAAAAAAAAAAGATGCAGAATAACTACTTACTGTCTTGACGGTGATATCGTCCATGTCCTTCAGTTTGTGCAAATGCGCTTCGACTGGGCATGGCGTGTTTGGGTCGAACATGTCACCGATGAACCTGTACACTTGTGCGAAGTGCAGATCATCTGCGGAAAAAAAGACGATTCAAAATGTAATTGTATCGTAATCGATTGTGTTTCTTCATCTTCCATCACAAATTACTTCAGAGAAAGGATTAGTAACCTGGAGACAATGGAAGCTCAATGATTTCATCCTGAACGTTGTCAGCTGCTGATGGTTCACTCGACGAGCTGCCAGACCATTCCATCGTCGCATTGCTGAAGCTCGGCGCCCCGATGAATGAACTGTCACCTGAATGGACGAAAAGAAGTCATTCTCGCGACATTTTAACAGGAGGCCAGCAAGGAAAACTAAAATGAAAAAGGAAGAAAATTACTTGGAAATGATGCAGGTGGTGCAATCTGCCTCTGTCCACTAGTGGTCAGCCATGCTGCAGTTCCTGACGGTACAGGCCAGTCCAAGTTCTGCATGTCTGAAAACATTCAGAAACAATGTACGTAAGATCACTGTTCAGAAACGAAATGGTTAAGGTGCCATGTTGTAGTTGAACAGAGCACAAGCTAGTTTCACAATTGGTGCTATTTGGTACTAGAAGGTACTTGCCGGTGGATGAAGGGAGAATTCCAGGGAAGTTCAGATCGATGGAGCCGTGGGCGTGACCGCCGGACGGACCCGGCATGGCGAGCGGCGCGCCTTGAGGTAGCCCCTGCAGTACTGGGCCGGCGGCCGCCGGCCTGCTCCCGGTCGGCGAGCCGTGCTGCTCCTGCTGCTGCATGACGAACCGGCGCCTCGGGTACTGCGGCGGCAGCCCGGCGGCCAGCCCGAGCTTCTGGACCTTGATGAAGTACTTCTGGGCGTGGCTGCGAATCTGCACATTCACATTGTCGCAAATTGTTACCACGAGCAACTCTGCAATTCAGTTTCCTGCACTTGACGAATCCCCCAAATGCAAGCAACCGCATGAAGACGTCGATCATGAACTTGTTACCTGTATGGTGGTCTTGGTGCGGACATGCTCCTCAATCTTCTTCCAATCACGGCCGAACCTGAAATTCTCACGAGGATCAGTTCGCTCCTCTCAAGGCGACTGCAAAAAGGCATTCAGATTTCTTCAGAGGACAAGTAGTCCTGAACATTCCCCAGTTGCAAGTAACTTACATTAGCAGCGCGTCGAGGAAGCGCTCGTGCTCGTCGGTGCTCCACCGCTCCCGGGGCTTGGTGATGGTGTACGGCTTCCTCGGCTTCTTCCCCGCCGACGGCATCTCGTTGCTGCTGCCATCACCCGCGTCCATCGCCCACCTCGATCTCTCCGAACCCCAGATGCCATCTCCACAAGCACAGGCAGACACTATATAGCACGAAGCCATGGAAGTGTGGAAGAAGAAGAAGAATCAGGAAGAGGGGAAAGGACCCGAGATTTGGAGCTGGCCGGGGACAGCTAGCTAGCTCCGCCACCCGTACGCGGATCGGCGCGCGGCGATTTGAGCCATGGGGCGGAAAGGAAGTGACGGTGCGGTTCCTGCCGGAGAATTAGGCGCGGGCTGGGGGTTAGATCGCGAGCGCGTGGTACAGTTGGCACTTGCATGGAATCGACAAAGCCGACGGGTCGTTGGTGCGAGCGCCTCTTGTTGCGTCGGAGAGAGACGTGACAATGGTTGGGGGTGGGAGAGGAACATGTGAGGGAAGAAGCTTATCGCTCGGGTTCTTTCCTGTTTCGGAAAGTCGGCAGGCATCCGCCGCGCGCGTAGAGTGGGCCCGGTTGGGTCCGGATCAGAAGTTCATGAAATTTAGATGCTGGTGGTGGGGTTGGTTGAATGACCTGCCACGTGACACGTCGGAATGTCTGTGGCAGTCCGACTGAAAACTTAGGCCCTGTTCGTTTCTTTTAGCGGTAAATTTTAGAGGCCTTTAAATAAAGAGAATCTAGTACTAAATAAAGTCTAATGACAAAATCTTTTTACAGATAGGTACATCTTTACGAGACGAATCTAACGAGCCTAAGTAAACTATGTTTTGCTACAGTCATGCTACAGTAATGCTACAATACCATCGTCTAACTACGGATTGCTTACCCTCATTAGATTCGTCTCGCGAATTAGACCAGTGGTTCTGCAGTTAGTTTTGTAATTAAACTTTATTTAATACTCTTAAATGATAATATTCTTTTTTTTAGACCCCTCTAAATTTTAGACCTCCATAAAACGAACACCCCCTTAGATTTAGAACCTAGATTTTTGGAGATTTTACTGGTAGTACTTTGTGAAAAATAAACAAAAATTTATGAAATTTATTCATGTACATTACATTCGATTTATGTCCTCGCTTGTACCAGTGCCAGTGAGGTGATTAAGCCTTTGATGTCCACGCGTTAGTTACACCGTATTGTTCCTCGGGATAAGGCAAACTACGGAAAAGGAAAGTTTCGGCGACACAACACGACTTCGAAGCTTGAAGTGATGCAGCATACACACGTTTTCTGCGTACGTGGACAGGTCCTAATCGACATGGATGAAACCGCACGTTATGTACGTGGGCCAAATTCGGCCAACAAAAGCGCATGTGTTCATCATGCGAACCGTGCGTGGCTGAACGTTGGACACGAGTTTAGAACAACGCTTCTTGTATCTTGAAAAAAAAAGCCATGTCAGGGAAAGAAGACGATTGGAACACGCACGTGTTTGGAGGCTTTAAAGTCTGGTTTGAAATTCATTAACTCGGGAGTAGTTTGGTACCACCCTTTTTTCGAAGATGTCGTGTTGATTTATCAGAATCACTGCTGCTTTTATTTCTTCCAATATCATATTTACTTTAGACTTATATAATTCAATTTGTCATCAGTTCCAGTAATAGTTACCAGGACAACAAAATTAATAGTTTAACATATATTGTTTTCTAAAGAAACAAATAGCCAAAGTTCAAAAATGAATAGATTGAATTTGAGTAAATTTCAAGTATCTACTGATACTTTGACAAAAAATTTAAAAAATTACAAATTTTATGGACGTTCACTTCAAATGAGATATAATCATTATATAGTAGCAAAACATCACCGTGTGGTTGTTTTTTTTTTTTTTTGGGGGGGGGGGGGGGGGGGGGGCTCAAGCCCCTTTTGCTGGCTCGGGCCCATTAGATTCACCACTATTTGCACAATTTTATGACCTCAAGAGTCTGCAAGAGTAAGAAATATTGAAGAAAGTTTGCTTCTCGATTGGGTCATGCTGTCAAAACTGGAAACCAGTGCTGCCGCGGAGCGCACGGGCGAAGCACCCAGGCCCACTACTTGGCTCCGAACTAAAACGCATAGAGCTTTTACCGGGTCCACAAGTCCTTTTGTCTCCCCTGATTCCTTCCTCATGATACAGAAAAATAGGCGATTAGACAAAGCAAAAGCATCTGGCGATATAAAAAATTGAAATTGTTGCATACATAAAGAAGCAGATCCTCCACAAGAAAGGAAAAAGGATAAGCAATCCAACAAACGTGTATATCTAGTATTTTTTTCTGTTTAATTTCTTGAGCAAAAATTGCTCAAAATGACATCTGGTCTGATCCCGAAATCACGTAAACCATGCTTGAAATAAAAAACACATATTATCTGTGCATAATCACAATTAAAAAAGGCAATATCATGTTTTATGCACCACATGATTTTTGTGCGCAATTAAAATTCATAAAAACATATTGACATCACAAATTTACTTTTTCACCAGAAACTTTGCCTACCCCCATGCCATAACTACTAAGTTCCTCTTGCTGCACTTGCCGTATTTTCACCAGAAATTTTACCTGTTTTCCCATTCACATTCACTTTTTACACCAAGCTCATGAAATCACAAAATCACTTTTCACCAGAAATTTTGAACTAAAGCCTTAATGTAGAACACTAGCATATGCAACTATACCCTACTATACACGTCAGATCTTTTTGAATGTGCACAAAATTTTTCAAAATATATTGTTGTACAAAAGATATCATCCCCCCCCCCCCCCCCCCCCCCCCGCGCCCCGGTTCGTCCATATTCAAGACATTTTATGTGCATCATATCAACCTTGAAAAAAAAAAGACAAACAACTTACATGATTCAGTCTCTTTGCTTATTAACAATGAAACTATGCAGAATTACTTGATATTGTGTTTGTCATTTCAGATATATCACTAATCAGTTAATACATATTTGTTTTTCCAGATTAATTAATGAACTTAGATGATAAAAGGCAATTATTCAACTGATGGAACACAAAAAGTGACGGATCTGAATAAGCTACCACCAAATATAGTTTCACGAAAAGTCGATGTGAGATCCATGCCCATTAGAATTAGCTCCAAAGTTGGTTGGCAACTGTAGCTACTACTTTTATTCTACACCTGACATTGTGCGTAGAACAATCGTTATTGTGTAAAGTTGGACTCCTAATCTACTTACCGGCTCTTCATTGCTGTCATTGATCCGCTGATATCTATCTACTACTTAAAAAGGCTGGACGAGGTCGTTGGATCGTTAATTTCGTTTTCGGCCTGCGAAGATGTCTATTCTTTATGACTCTCCGATCTGCCATGTTTTGTGACAACTTCAGAACGAAATCGCAGGCTGGGCTCGGCATAGACGTATTGATTTTACTCTCTTTTAGTGCTGTTACATCCCAACGAAATATTGATTTTACTCTCTTTTCGTTCTGAACAAGCTATCCAACGAAATATTGATTTTACTCTCTTTTAGTGCTGTTACATCCCAACAAGTAGCATAGACGTATTGTTAGATGGCCACATACTCTCTCTTTTTTCCTTCTTACCTTTTGAGCTATCTGGATTCAATCTTTTAAATTTATAGCTGCGAGGTTTCCTCAAACTCGCAAATCAAAAAGAAGCCCAAACATGCTACCGATGAACTCAAGTCTCAATCCGCGCGAACAGAGGATCACACGGCAACAACGCACCAACGGTTGGGCGGTGTCGCAGTGACGAGCAGATTCTCGCTTTTCCGCGCGAGCGCCGGCGTGGCGTCAGGGGTTGCCGCGGGTGGCAACGCGTCAGTCTCGTGGAATCCGTACTAAGTGGCCGCGGCCGAGCTCATCGGACTGGCCGCGGTGGCGCCACGGAATGCTATGAGTTTGCCGCCCCCATGAACGTGGCCGGGGGCGAGGGCGAGGTTGATGTACAGTACACGCCCGTGAGACAGATAGGATGGCTTGGCGGCGTCGCAGCCGGCGCGCTCTGAAATAGCCAGCCTGGAGGAAGTGGGCCCCACGACCGTAACGAACTTTTAACCGCGCGCCGAAAGTGAAAATGTGAAACGTTGGATGGCCCCACAGGTGAATATCAGGGGACTAGTTGTCAGTGAGAGATTTTAGCGGTGAATCTCGTGTGCAAGCCACTGTGCAATCTGCATTTCTCACCGGCTCCCCATATAAATCCCCACCTCCTCCTCCTCCTCCTCGCCGTCGTCGTCTTCATCCACACCGCCTCACGCTACGAACCGAACCAGACGCCTAGAGAGACGACGAGAGCGCGAGCGAGGCGTAGCAATGGCGGCGTGGAGGGCGCTGGCGGAGGAGCAGCTGACAACCCTCATGCGCGTCGCCACCGGCGACACGGCCGTCTTCCTCCATCAACTGGGCATCGCCAAAGTGAGGCTCGACAGGTGGATCGCTATTTTCCACCGGGCCTGCGACGGCTTCGCAACCGGCCCCGGCGACATCCCCAACCACCCGTACCCCGGAATCAGCCCGACCGCGGCCATCAAGCGCGCCCGCCGCGAGCTCGTCCTGCTCGTCGAGGACCACGCCAGGGCCTGCGACGTCTTCGTCCTCTGCGCCAGGCGGCTCGGCCTCGTCCTCCCGGCCGACCCGCTGTGGCCACTCTGGGAAGCCCACCGCGCCGACGCGCTCCGCCACGCCGACTGGGCGCGGCAGTCGCTGCGCTCCGCCGCCGCGCGCTTCAGCGCGGCCAGGAAGGCGCGCGAAATGCTCCTGCTGTCTCCTCTTCGGTCCGGGGGTTGGTTCGCGTGGTCTTGGGCGGCGCTGGAGCTCGTGGAACACGCCTTCATGGACGTCGACGCGGCGGCGGCCGCGGCGCGCGGGATGAGCCGCGCCGTCGCTTGGGAGTTCCTGTACGTCTACAAGATTCTGAATCGCGGTGACAGGATGCCACGGTGCTTGGTACAGGCCTTACAGATGTACCCGTTCGCACCTCGACGATGAGTCAGTCCCTCTTCTTTACTATCATCCCAGCAAGCAAGGATCGATCAATGTGATGTGAGTTTCCACGGGATTCTTTCGATGAAGAATATGTCAGACTGTCGAGAAGAACATGCAGTGTTGATCTGTCAAAGTACTTAGTACTATTGACCAATTTGGTGCATGCCTGAATAACTGGGATCAAAGTACTGTAGAACAATTTGGTGCATGCCTGAATAACTGAGATCGAAGTACTATTGATCGATTTGGTGCATAACTGAATAACTGGGACCAAACTACTATTGATCGATCTGGTGCATGCCTAATGTTCTTCTGTAGTTCGATCTGTTACTTGATTTGCTTACTCATTGCATCTTGCGCAACTTCCAAGCAGCGATACTATCTGAAATGCCAAATGTTGGTTGATCGGTTAATGATTGTTGCATCAGGTTGTTCTAATAGCAACAAGTATAGCGGGCTAATTAGAGCCTTGAATTTTGACCGAATCCAACGCATTTCATGTGTAGAGAGTATTCTGGGACTTGATCAATCCATCCAAGGTCTCGAGAACAGACAAAACAGGAGCTGAACTGGGGAAACGTCGTTGACAGGTCAGGAGCATTCCGAAAATGTGTCAGTAACCGCAGCAACCGGAGTTCGTAATTCCGTACTTCTAGCAGGCTTGTTGCACGCGTACTGAAGGTGAACAAGCGGCAGTATTCTGGTGATGTGGTTTGGTTCCCATGTGCACGACGTTCAGAAGTAAAAACGGCTTAACTACGACCCAGTATCCTAATTCTGAACTAGACAACGAACTACATTTGTCTCATACGAGATAAATCGAACAAAATGATGTCTGCTAGCTCTCGTTGTCATTTTTTTTTTCATGTATGTGTGTGTGTACCGAGGACGCCCGAAAAGGAATGTAATACTAGCAGCATTGGTCCGACCAGAAAACGAATGTTAAACGCATTTGCATGAAATCTATACCAACCTGCAACTATGCATGATGATGCGTTAAGGTAGTACCAAGACATGTCAGAGCAAACCAGATTAACCAAAGTGCGTGGAAAATATTCTGCTCGCACTTCGGAGAATTTCGAATTGAACTTAACAGAACTATTCTGGCATGATCAGTCAGTATTTTGAATCGGTCATGGTACCTAAAAAATTATCACAATGCAGCAAGTCTGAATGAACATCCCGGATTCTGTAATCTGCATTCATTTGCACCTGAAATAACATGTGCTCCGATTGGAACAGCTCACATCAACAAACATAGACGCTTACGTATGCATCCACAAAGAATCGATCACAGGATCAAGAAAACAGCAGGAGCATCATTCGAAGGATCGTATTTTCAGCAGTCGTCCATGAGACGAGGCACCGCAATATCCCCAATAACAGGCAAAAAGACAAGAACGAGAAAGAATTCAGAGCACGGCGGTATCAATGTACATGGCAAATGCAAGCGACTGATGATGGACCATCTAGCGATCAAGCAGACAGAGCCCTACAGAACCATGCATCCGGCCTCCCAGTTGATAGCGCCAAAATCACCAACGGGTCGGGACGGCGGCGGCTGCTAGCTCGGCGCCCGACGCCGCGAGACCCCGCGCGGTCTCGAGGAATCCACGGGCGGCGTCTCGCTCTTCCTCGACGAGGCCGTACAGGCCGGGGAGACCCGGGTGATCCAGCAGGTAGTAGGCCATCTGCACGCGGCAGCAGCACCGCTCCAGGGAGTCGCACGCGTCGTGGGCGCAGATCTTGGCGCTCTGGAGCATGCCCAGAGCGAGCCGCACGGAGTGGTGGGCGTCGGGGAGGTAGTCGATGGAGGGCAGAGGGTTCGTCGGGTCCACCGCGCCAGCGCTCAGCGCGAAGATCTCGCACGCCGCCATCTCCGCCGCGGCGAAGGCGAGGTCGGAGGACGCGTCTCTGAGGTCGGACTCTACGCGCGGGCGCTGTTGGCGCCAGCCCTGTGCTCCGGCGACGTGCGCCGGCGACGCGAGGAGCGCAGCCACGCCGACGAGCCGCCCGTGGGCGTTGGCGCAGCAATCTTCCGCTACCCGCGCCCGCTGTCGAAGAACCTCCTTCCATGGCTCCGCCGCCGCCATCTCTCGACTCCCGGTGGGTGGATGTTCGACTAGTTATTTTGTTTCTGCAAGGCGTCGCCGCGCAAAGCGCAGCGGCAGCGTGCTTTGTACTGGCCACCCTGGAAAGGTGGGGCCCGCGGCGTAACGAACTATTTACCTTTTGAGCGGAAAGTGAAAATGGCGTGCCGCCGTGGTAGAAAAACAGTCTGGTAAACATTTTCAGTGAGAGCGGCGCATCGTTCATCTCCTGCCTCGCAGCCTCTGCGCACGGAACAATTGAATTACGCTCTCAATTTTATTTTATTTTTGCTATTAATTACGCTCTCAATTACTTTGCACAAAAAAAAAAGAATTACTCTCTCAATTCGATCTGAATCTGATGTTGCATTTACTGAATATTGCATCAAAATTCTGGCGAAAACTTTTATACAGTACTATGTTGTTTGTTCATTCCGTGTGATTTGGAATTTTTGACCCTCTTTCGGTACTTCTTCCAGTTTTGAACCTTTGGCTGGATGCCACGAATTTCATGACTTGATGAGCGTTTTTCAACTCAAAATGTTGTTTGTGCTCGTTGTTCATTGTGCTAAAGAAGTGTTTCAAAAGGAGATGACAACAAGTGGGCCCCAGCGACACCATAAGCTACTACATCGCCGCGGTACAAATCTGGGCGCATTCGTGGGCACGTACTGTTTTCTGTGACCGAACGGCAAGGCAATTTCCTGCGGCTTCCTGTGCACGCAAACGCCATCATCCCCAATTCCCACCACGCCGCACATACCCAGCCGTCGTCTTCTTCGCTTGCGCCAGGTTCCATGGCAAGTCTAGAGCACGTGCGGGCTGCGCTGAGGAAGAGACGGAGGGAGAGATCGGCGGAGCGGTGGAGGGAGCTCGCGCGGACGGTGCCGGGGACTCTGCTGCGCGTCGCCACCTCGGAGTCGGCATTCACGGACGTCGGGTCCACAGCCGTAAAGCTCCGAGGCTACACGGTCGCCGACCTGCTCAAGGATCGCGCCGCCGCCGCCGGTGACGGGAACGGGCGCAGCCGGCTTCCACCCTCCAAGCTGGCCGATTCCTCCCTCCGCGAGCTCGAGCGCCTCGCCGCGCAGCACGACGCGGCGGGCCACGTCTTCGCCCACTGCGCCGCGCACTTCGGGCTGACGATGGAGCAGGGGAACGACGACGGCGACGGAGCCGAGGCGCGGTGGAAGGCGTGGGGCGAGCACCGCGCCGAGGCCGCCCGCCACTCCGCCGAGGCGCTGCGGAGGCTGCGCTCCGCCATGGCCAACCTCGACGCGGCCGCGCGCGTCACCTGCGTCGTCTCCGGGGGGCTGGCCGAGTCCCCGCTGGCGTGGGCGTTGGAGGCCGAGCGGCTCCTGCGCCAGGCCGGGCGCGAGGCCACCGTGGCGCTTAAGGCGGTGCCGCGGATGCAAGACGCCGTGGTCCTCGAGTTCTTCGACGCCTGGATGCTTCTGAGTTGCCTCGAAGCGCGCGGCGGCGCACAAGCTGGCGAACAATCGGCTTGATCTGTTCATCCCCCGGGATCCCGCAGTCACGCGTTTCCCCCTGCACTGTCACTCGATCGGTGTTGCTGAACTAGGCGCTCGTGAAGGTTTCCGCCTGCTGATCGATGAACATTTGGTCCCGTCGATCTGTGATGCACGATCGTTCAGATAATTGGAGCGAAACTCTTCGCTCCAGTATGATCGTTCTAGAATTATGCCTATCATTTGGTTGATTGGTTCCTTCGAATTTGATCAGGCATTGTCTGTTTCGTCAGATTCTCTACTGAAATGCTATGGTTGTTTGTAATGTCCTGTTCCTGAACGCAGGCCACTTTCTGTACAAAATCGCATTGCAGAGTTACAGAATTGTTTGATTCCTGAAAGCATTGTTTGATCAAATGCTTCTTTCTGCACACGTGCTTTCTCCCCTGAATTTTGGTATACCGACCTGTGTGAAATGCCTGGTCCTAAATGTAAGACATTGTTAATATCTGAATGTTACTGACCACATCTTGTTTGTTTCTACTACCTGAATTATGTGGAAGGATTCAAACTGTAAGCCAAGCTGTGTATTGTGTCCCTCAATTGATGCGATGACTTTTTGCCGTCCATACGCATCCTTCAGGATCTTGTATGGAGGTGTTGAATTTCTGTTTCATCCAGAGTGGCTGATGCCACCCATTTCTTTCCCTGATTCTGGTCGTGCTAAGCTTGAAGTTATAGATACTACTATTGTTATAAGTTATAACTGTTTCAGCTTTTTTGTGAGCATTTGAATGTATTACGTCAACAGGCATCCTTGGTTGCATTGCTAGCCTAACAGTTTGCTGATGCGGTGTCGTTTTAGCAAATTAGCATCTTCAATTATGGCTCAATGCAAGCCAATTGTTTTCCTTATCATTGAGAAACTTAACTGACCATTCAATGAGTTGTGAAACAGTTAAAACCAGAAGCGATCATTCCATCACTCTGTGAGCATTTTGGAACTGCAAGAGTAATTCAAAAGTTATCAAAGGTGTGTACTCCGTATCTGTCATCACACATCACCTCAAATCGACCAAATGGAGCAGTTGACGACTTTCTTTTAGGTTTGACTTATCCAAGCAGCTTCTCGCTTCGGAATGCAATGAACTCTGTTCAGTCTGTTGTTCACAACAGCATGCTACCAAATCATGCTAAACAAGAAGAGTTCTCTGGTCCATCTGATTACATGAAAAGCACAGCAACAGATTCGAACAGGCTAGTTCTGATCCAGTGTCCTCTGTCTGGAATAGGTGAACATGTCCTTGATTTTAAGATTTAACTGGAGTAGCTGATTTGGATCTTTTTTTTTTCATCCCCAAATAGGAATCCTTTCAGTTTATGCAGCTGCGAGTTATTGATCAAAGAACATCAACATGAAACTAACTCCATTCTGCAACTCATGCACGGAAGGATTGAAGTAGTAGTACCAACCATCAAGGGCAAGTGATAACGTCTCAGATCACCTAGCACAACACGAAATTGACCCATGAAAAAGCAGTTCAGATGATCAAACATGGAGTAGTTCCAGAAGCGTTACTCATCTGATGAGTTCAACTGTTCAACACACATGAAGCGATCAATGACGAATTCGAAAGCAGTACGAAACGAACACTTCAGCAACGAATTCGCGACCAAGCAAACAGATTCCTACAGATCTTCAGAATCAGAATCAAGAGACGCCTGCGTTGACGCCGAGACCCCTAGAAACTGGCAGGCGGCGCCGACCAGCGTCTCGATCTCCTCCGCCAGCTCCTCCGCGGCATCGAGCTCGGTTTCGGCGGCTTCGCGCTCCGCTTCGATGCAGTCGTCCACGCCAGGAACGGCGGGGTGGTCCAGCAGCAGCGCGGCGGCGCCCACGTGGCCGCGGCTCCGTTCCATGGCGCCGAACAAGTCCTCGGCGAGCGCCCGGGCCTTCTGGAGGTTGCCCAGAGCGCGCCACAGCGGGGTGTTGTCGCGGTCGGCGAGGAGCAGGGCGTCGATGGAGCTCAGCGGCGACGCGGGGCTGCGCCCGCCGCTGCGGAGCGCGAGCATCTCGGCCGCCTCCATCCAGGCCGCGGCCTCCGCGAGTCTGCTGGACGCGTTGCCGAGCTGCTCCTCCGCGAGCGCGAGCTGCTCGGCGCCGAACTCCGGGTCGCTCGTGTGGATCGTCCGTGGCTCAAAGAGGAACGAGGGCACTCCGTGGAACACGAGGTCGCGGACGCGGCGGCAGCAGGCGCCCAGCTTGGAAACCGCCTCCCCGATCTGCTTCTCCCACGGGTCCGTCGCCTCCTCCATCTCGCTCCTCTCCGTCACTTCCTCCATCCACGGCACGGCAGGTGTTCGACGATTTGTGCCTAAATGATTTGCTTCGTTTCGCGCCGTGCGCCTGAACTGAAATAGCCAGCCGATGCGGGAGCACGCGCCAGCTGGCGGTTGCCAACAAGCCAAGGCGTTTGCCAAGGCGGTTGTCGCGGCGTCTGTTTGACATGTGGGACCTCACATGGAAATTTTTACCTCCTCCGCCGACCATCAGAAGCTACTCCCTTGCCGGCGCCCGTCGCTGTAGAAACGAATTGCCCGAAAACGAATTGCCGGTAAATTTGATGCGGCTTCCCGGGCCATTTTTTTTTTGCGCATCGTTCCGTGACGCTCAAAGCATACGAGTACCACGCGGGGAAGAGAAGTTGGTGCTGGGAGAGCTCGGAGCAGTGGAGGTAGATCCCGCGTACAGCGATACGCAGAACGCGTGCGCTCCTATCCCAACGTCCAGCCGGCGTATCCGTATTCTGCACAAAGAGCGCATGTATTGTACGAGTTGTTAATGTCGTTAGAATTTAGTCAGTTTGTATCCCAACCAATTGGCGTGGAGTGACTGGAGCCTGTCCACCGCAGCTTATAAATAGTTCCGTCCAGACGGCTAAGGACTAATATCGCCGCCGCCGCTTTCTTCCTTCACCTGAAAGTTCTACGTTGCAAGAGTTTCGCAGCAGAGGTACTCAGGTACATGCTTTGCTTGCACCCTTTCTTTCCATATATTGTTAATACAAACTCTCATGAGATTTATGCTCTTCTTTTTCTTTGGATGTGTGTTCTAGAGCTAGAACTGTCGCCAATTGTGCCTCCGAGCAACAGACGTCTTGATAGGTCTTCAGCTTCTCGTCGTGAAAACTAGGGGTGTTCACCGGCGGGTTGACGGAACCGTCGATCAAACCGGCCGCTTCCATTTGAACTGCAGGTACTGTTCATTGTACATGAATACTGTTCACCCGCAGGTATGTGAACAGTGGCCGGTTTCTTCACCGGTTTTTCCCAAACCGGATTGAACAGCCCTAGAAAACCACCCGTGCCATCATAGGCTCGGATTAGAACATCTAGCTGGGGTTCCAAGTCTTCACGTCATGGCGAACGTTCCACATTGTCACCGTGAGGATTGGGCAGACAGACCTCCGAAACGCACCAGGCATTTTAAGGAGAGCTCGTTGTAGGCAATGGAGGTGGAGCGCCTTTTGGCCGGGGAGGCAGTACGTGCAGCACCAGCACCGCAAGAAGAACCAATGTGCTTCTGGTGTTCTTCTTGCGAGGGGATTGTGAGTCACAATTTGTGACCTCTCCTCAAAACAAGGCTCTGGCGCGTTTGCCCGCCTCAGCCTCACGACGACGTGGGGAACGTTTCATGGTGCCATGACGTGAAGACTTAGAGGCATCTTGGTTCAGGGCCACATCTAGCCACGCCCCCGCCACAGTCGTGGTGCCGAAAATTGGCGCCACACTCTGCCACAGCTGCATGCAGAAACGACAAGGGAAAAGCAACTCAATTTGCTATGGCAGCCACAGCTCCACACAGAAACCAAGCACTACCACACCCGCCTAACCTTTGCTGTGGCAAAGTGAGGCCGTGAACCAAGCAGGCCCTTAGAGCCCCGGCTAGGCGCTCGGACTCAATTCCTAGATTGCTCAGCTGGGCAATTCATATATTGATTGGGCATTTATTTTTAGCTCAACTCCTTGTATTTTTCAAGATTTTTAAGTTATATATAGGACGCGACTGGTAGCTACCAGCATCGTCTTCCTCGCGCCAACCACCACCCTTGCCGACCAAATCACAGCCTCAGCTGCTCCGCCGCCTCCCTGCGTCGTAGCCGCCCGCAGCGCCCTCCCATCCCCCGCCAAGGTTTTCAAAATCGACAAAAACCGGTCGATTTTCGCGAAAACCGGACTTACCGGTCCGGTTCGGTAAGTCCGGTTCGCCGATTTTCGAATTTCAAATTTGAAATTTTTTGAAAATTTGAAAAAATTTGAAACAAAAAATATGTAAATAAACTAGAAGAAATTTGGAGAAGATTGGTGGAACAAAAACACGAATCGGAGTTCGTTTGATGGGGCAAAAAATTCACCGAAGATTTCTTGGCGGAAAAAAAAGGAAAAAAAAGGAATTGACATAGTTTCTGGGAAAAAAAAAAAGAAAAAATTCACCGAAGTTGTTGGCTACACAAGGAATTAACATCATGTCTGCCGACGAGTACAACTCCATGAACAATCCACAATCGGATGTCCCATGGTATTGAGATGTATGTTTGTATCTGTTGTTGTAATATGTCTAAAACTATGTGTAGTATATTGAAAACTATGTTGTATATCTTATTTATTCATGAACTATGTCGGACAATTTATGTTGGAGTTATTATGACTTGTGCTATATTTTATGCATACTATATTGTCAATGTGTGTCTAAGCATATTGGAAATATTTAGCAAAGGTCATGGCGATTTTTTCTACATTTTTTCCATGTTTTTTCGAGGTTTTTCTCACTGTCTCGATTTTCAGTAAAAATCGTCGATTTTCACTGAAAACCGGTCGATTTTCGACGATATCGGTCGATTTTCGAGTTTTTGAATTCAAAATTCGGAATTCAAATTTTTGTCCGATTTCCGACCGGTTTCCTCGATTTTCGCGAAAATCGGTCGTATCGCTGCGGCTCGGTTTCATTGATACCGTCGATAATTCAAACCTTGTCCCCCGCCCGCAGCCTCCTCCGGCGCACCACCACGCCGCCTCACCGCACCGCCCGAACTCGCCGAAGCATGGCCAGCTCCGCCGGCGCTCAATACCAGCCAATTGCTCAGCCTCACAACGAAGTGTATTGCAGATTAGGATCTTCAATTTTGGCTCAATGCCAGCCAATTCTTTTCCTTATCGTTGAGAAACTTAACTGACCATTCAATGAGTTGTGAAACAGTTAAAACCAGAAGCGATCATTCCATCACTCTGTGAGCATTTTGGAACTGCAAGAGTAATTCAAAAGTTATCAAAGATGTCTACTTGGCATCTGTCATCACTCATCACCTCAAATCAACAAAATGGAGCACGTAGTTCACGACTTTCTTTTAGATTTGACTTATCCAAGTACCTTCTCGCTTCGGAATGCAACAAACTCTGTTCAGCCTGTTGCTCACAACACCATGCCACGAAATCATGCTATATCAACGCATATCTAGCCATGAAGGTGAACAAGAAGAATTCTCTCCATCTGATTACATGGAAAGGACAGCAACATATTCTAACAGGCTAGTTCTGATCCAGTGTCCTCAGTCTGGAATAGGTGAACATGTCCTTGATTTTAAGATTTAACTGAAGAAAGAAGAAATGAAACGCTATTGTCTAGCGGATTTGTATCTTATTTTTTTTCATCCCCAAATAGAAATCCTTGCAGCTGCGAGCTATTGATCTAAGAACATCAACATGAAACTAACTCCATTCTGAAACTCATGCACGGAAGGATTGAAAGAACACCTCAGATCAACTAGCACAGCACGAAATTGATCCACGAAAAAGTAGTTCAGACTTCAGATGATCAAACATGGAGTAGTTCCACAAAAATGCGTTACTCATCTGATGACTTCCACAGATCATCAGAATCAGAATCAGAATCAAGGGGCACCTCCATTGACTCCGAGAGGTCCGAGACCCCGAGAAACTGGCAGGCGGCGCTGACCAGCGTCTCGATCTCCACCGCCCGCTGCTCCGCGGCAGCGAGCTCGGTTTCGGCGGCTTCGCACTCGGCTTCCATGCAGTCGTCCACGCCAGGAACGGCGGGGTGGTCCAGCAGCAGCGCGGCGGCGCCCAGGCGGCCGCGGCACCGTTCCATGGCACCAAACAAGTCCTCGGCGAGCGCCCGGGCCTTCTGGAGGTTGCTTAGAGCGCGCCACAGCGGTGTGTTGTCGCGGTCGGCGAGGAGCAGGCCGTCGATGGAGCTCAGCGGCGACGCGGGGCTGCGCCCACCGCTGCGGAGCGCAAGGATCTCGGCCGCGTCCATCCCCGCCGCGGCCTCCGCGAGGCTGCTGGACGCGGCGCCGAGCTTCTCCTCCGCGAGCGCGAGCAGCTCGGCGCCGAACTCCGCCTCGCTCGTGCGGAACATCCGTGGATGGTAGACATGCTCGGGCACTCTGTAGAGCAGGAGGTCGCGGACGGGGCGGCAGCAGGCGCTCAGCTCGGCCACCCCCTCCCTGATCTGCTTCTCCCACGGGTCCGTCTCCTCCTCCATCTCGCTCCTCTCCGTCGCCTCCTCCACCCGCGGCACGGCAGGTGTTCGACGATTTGTGCCCAAATGATCCGCTTCGTTTCGCGCCGTGCGCCTGAACTGAAATAGCCAGCCGGGTGGGAGAGAGCACGCGCCAGCGCCACACGGGCCAGCTGGCGGTTACCAAGGCGGTTGTCGCGGCGTCTGTTTGACATGTGGGACGTCAGATGGAAATTTTACCTCCTCCGCCACCAGAAGCTTGCAATGCGCAGAGTGGCATTCAGGAGAGACGCCAGAGTTTTCTCACAATTGACTGGCAATGCGATTTATTCAACAACAAAAAAAAACCCTGCAATTGACTGGCCTCATTGGAATCAAAGATGACGCATCATCTCTGCATCGTCCACAACTCTGCCCATTGTTTTTCTGCATCGTCGTTTCGTCCTTTGGATTCGATCACCAAACAGTAGTATCTGTGAAAATGTTTCGTCCTTTGGATTCGGTCATAAAACGCACTGCAGGACTGTAACTTATCTGATGCCCTGCGCTTGTCTGCTTGTCCCCGACTCCCCGGAAGTGTCTGCTCTATATGGAAGTCATTTCTCTGAACAATGCTGACTTGCTGAGCATTAGCCGCAGCTGACTCCTGAAAATCACATTGCGGTATGATGCTCCATATCCGTTACGAGTTGTGTGCTGTGGTTTGGGTAAGAACTGTTAAGTGGTTGCATTGCATAGAGTTACACACATGAACTTTCTGTAACTGTCTCATCCTGACTATGATTGTCAAATGGAATGTACTACTGCCAGCTGCGTAGCGACTCGCTTGCTGCAATGTTGGTTCAAGTAAATTTGTGTAACCATACTCTTTAGCAGTACTAGCCCCGTCTGTAAAATATACATCTTCAAGCGCTCAAATGCAGAAAAGAAAGAGAAAGGAAAAAAGGGACGGGTACTAGAAACTCATGGTAATTTCTCAAATACAGTGAATATTGCAGACAATTTTTTCAGGACGGTTTGAATCTGACCATTGTGAGTGTCGAACTGCGGATAGTACTTTTCCAATTCCCATGAATTATGCCAGTACCTAAATGGATCGGATCATGCAAAATTGCACTCATTCTTCGTGGTGTAGTTTCTGACAGACTTTTGCCCAGCCTCATCGAGAAAGTGCAATTCAAGTGCCCAATTTGGTCAATGAAGAGTACTACTCAACAAAGGGATTCTGCTGAGCCACCAGCCACTAAAGGGATCAACAAGGAAAAAAAAAATCATTCAAGCAAGTACCAACCACTAATCTGATGAACAATGCATTCGCCTAAGCAAGGAACGTGATCGACCATTCATGATTCGAAGGATTCGATCAACAGTCTGCTAGAAAGTAGAACAACGCAAGCAGGGGACCAGGTGATGAATCGAACGACCGACTCCTGCCTGCAAACCTAAGGAGACATCAGTCGAACGACCGAGTCCTGCAAACCTAAAGAGCCGTCTCTGAAGCCGAACGCCGCCTCGCTCGCTGCCGCGGTCGCCGCAACGAGGTCCACCGCCTTGGACAGCGCCTCGCGGAGCTCCATGACGCCGTTGAGCCGCTCGGAGAGGCAGGGGCTCTGCTCCCACGGGGCCCCGCCGCCGTCCTCCTCGTCGTCCAGGACCCGCAGGAGCGCCGCCGCGCCCAGGTGGCCGCGGGCGCGCTCCACCCTGTCGTGCGCGCCGGTGGCGAGCGCCGCGGCCTTCTCGAGCCGGTCCAGCGCGCACCACACGTCGGGGTCGCCGGCGACGTCGTCCGCGGACTCGAGCGGCGCGGCCGGGGAGGGTGCCCCGCCGCGGAGCGCGATGTGGCGCGCCGCGCCCATGCTGGCGAGGGCGAGCCCGAGCTCCATCGCCGCGCTCTCGAGCGCGTCCTCCGCGCAGGGCGGCTGCGGGTCGCGGCCCCACTCCCCCGCGTCGGCGGTCACGACCTCGAGCATCCCGCGGAGCAGGCCGTGGACGGTGTTGCAGTGCGTCTCCGCCATGACCACCCGCCGCTGGAACAGCCCCTTCCAAGTGGACTCCACTTCGATGCGTTCGATCTCGATCTCCTCCGCCTCCGTCCCCATCTCCATCTCGCCGCCTCTTCGCTCGCTCGCTAGGTGCTCGTTTCTGAAGGAAGGGGGCGCCGGAGCGCGGCCTAAATAGCCGCACACACCAGCAACCCGCTCGCCGGAAATGGCCAGCCTGGCAAGCCTACCGCGTTATCGGGGACCCACCTGACAATTCGTAATCATGTCAATGACAAGTGGGGTCGCAAACAGTGGGCCCACATTTTTACACAATGACGGGAGTTAACCTCGCAACCGTCGCCGACTCGCAAAGGTGAGGATTTCCGGCGCTTGCACGGTAAATTTTCGGCGGCTTTCGGCGCAAGGATCCCTGTAATAACAACCCGGTGGCCGGTGCCGTCGCTTCCGTATAAAAACCAGCCGCCGCCTTCCTTGCTCACGCCGCTCGTCCGCCGCCATCACACACAGCAAGGATGGAGAGCGGGCGCGCTACGGCAATGGAGGCGCGGCGGCTGATGGACCTGGCGCGGGCGGTGCCCGAGACCCTCCTGCTCGTCGGCACCACGGAGAAGGTCTTCGCGAGCATCAAAGCCGCCCGCGAGCTGCTCGGCGGGCACACGTGGAGCTACGACGACGCCGACGACCCCGACTCGCCGCCCTCCGGCAGCGCGGGAGGCGGCGGCGGCCGCGGCGACAGCGGCGTGTCGCCGAACACCGCGGGCGGCGGCGGCAGCCTCGCCGGCCTCGGTTGCAACCCCGGCCCCGACTTCTGGGCCGACCTCCTCGCCACCGCGCTGGCCCCCGACGGGCCCCTCCCCGAGGCCTACTGCGAGATCACGCGCCTCGTCTCGCTCCACGGGGAGGCCGGACGCGTCCTCGTCCTCTGCGCCGCCCTCCTCGGGATCCAGCCCGGCGACGCGCACAACCTCGGCGGCGGCGAACCCGACGGCGGCGCGGCGCGCGTCGACCTCCGACCCGACGACGAGGCGCAGGCGCCCTGGAGGCGGTGGAAGGACCTCCGCGAGGCCGTCGTCCGCCACGCCCACGACGCGCTGCTGGCGCTGAGCGCCGCCGCGTCCGCCGTGGCCGCGGCCGAGGACTTCATGCGCTGGCGGTACGCCGGGTCCCCGCGCCGGAACGAGTGGTCTTCCGCGGTGAGGGAGCTAGTGGGAGACGCCAGGCGCAGCCTCGGCGAGGCGAGGGACTCCGTGAAACTGATGCGCGACGCCGTGGTGTGTGAGTACTTCGAGACCTGGACGATCCTGAATCGCGCGTAGCTTGGCTGCTTGAGGCGATTCGCTGATAGCCGACTGACTTTGTTCGCTTCCTGCTCGTGTTCTGCTTTCCGAGCTTACGCAATCTTGCCCAACTTTGTTGCTGCTACAGAATTTTAGTTGGGATTTTTTTTCTTGTCGTTCTGTGTGTAATAAACTTGTGAATCATTGACCAGCATCGGTCAAATTGGACTGAACAACATTTGTCAGTGAGCCACATTTTCAGACAGTAGCAGTGTAATAATCCATCTCTCTGGTTTCAATAATGCTCATGCCCATAATTCTGTTTTCACTTGTGCTCTGGGTTACATGACAGTTATGTTGCCATTTTTTTGTTGTTTATTGCAAGATGACATTGCATCAGGCAAATCGTTGGTAAAAAAAGATCCTGGAAATGGCATGTTCAGTTTTATCTTCTTTGCCCCGAACAATTCAGTTTTATCATGTCAATGTATTATGATTCATGGCTTGGTTTTGCTTGGCCAAGCAGGCTTCAGACGCCTTGTCAACGAACTGTAGCAATAGCGGTATTTGAAAGAAAAGGCCGACAGGCCGGTCTAAAACGATGACTCACACATTTGGCAGTGTCCAATGCAGTCCATTCTCTATGGTACAGAAATAGACGCTCGATTTGGCAAAGAACAGTCCAGTACATTGATGCAACGAATATGTGGCGCGCCGACATTCTGTTGGCTCTGGAGAGCTGACATTCCTCAACTTGTCAAAAACAGTCGTGGCAACCACGAACCCATCTGCAGTCACCTGTATCGGCACCGAATCTCTCCACTCCCCGCCCTTGACTCACTATATAAACTAAACTACGAGCGTCTCATCTCCATACAAACAAAGTATATTATTCTAACTGCTCCAACCGTATCAGCTCGTAGAAGAGAGTTGAGAAGCATGGAAAGCAGCAAGCAGCAGCTAGGATTGGACACGGGAGAGAGGTCCAAGAGGAGGATGCAACCGTGGATCAAGGCCGGCGTGCATTTCTCCCTCTGCTTCGCCGTCGGCGCCCTCGCCGCGTTGGCGCCGCTGGTCACCAACGGCGCCCCGTCGGCCGGCACCATCCGCGCGTCGTTCCTTAGCTCGTGGAGCAACGCGCCGCCTCCTCTCCCCGACACCGGGCTCCTGCTGATCGTCACCGTCACGCGGGCAGACGGCGGCATGGAGCAGGACGCGTCGCTGGCGCGGCTCGCGCACACGCTGCGGCACGTCGCGCCGCCGCTGCTCTGGATCGTGGTCGGGGCGGAGAACCGCACGGCGACGGCGAGGGCGGTCCAGGTGCTGCGGGGCACCGGACTCGTGTTTCGGCACCTCACATACGACGCAGGGAACTTCACCGACGCTGGCGTCGGTGAGGAGGCTGATGACCACCAGAGGAACGTGGCGCTGAGCCACATTGAGCGGCATCGGCTGAATGGGGTCGTCCACTTCGCCGACGCTTCCAGCGTCTATGACCTCCGGTTCTTTCAACAACTCAGACAAACTCGGTGCGCATATTTCTTCCCCGTCTTGCAGTTTTGCAACCTTATTTCTTCATGCTATTATCTGCAGCATAATAACATGTTAATAACATCCATTGTCCAATCTATGATCCAGAGGCTTCGCAGCATGGCCAGTAGCAACAATCTCGCCAGCTGATCAGAAGGTAACAATAGAGGGACCAACGTGCAACTCAACACAAATCACAGGCTGGTACACAAAGGATTCAAACACTACCGCAACACAAAGAACTCCCACGGCCGCAGCAGATACCAGTGCAGGCAACAAGACCTCCAGCTCTGAACCTCCCGAAATCAACATATCTGGATTTGGGTTCAGGAGCTCAATGCTGTGGGATTCAGAACGATCATCCATCATGAGGAACTCATCAGCAAATGCAACTAAGGTTTGTCACAAGAGCCACTAAACAATCACATTTACACCGGTCGAGACTTGAAACCAAATGATATCACCTGATGATTGGTTTTGGTGATTTCAGGACTTCACCCAGTTTATACAACAAATGACTACCACAGATGAAATCAAGCTCATGAGCTTCCAGTGTGACTGTTCAGAATCACAAATAATGCTATGGCACTTTGAAATGCCAAGATTTACTCAAGTATTTGAAGAGCAGGAGATCCAACAGAAGCAAAGTCTAACAGAGACAGAGGACGATGACCTCGCGACATGAGATAGTTAGCTATAGAAGAAGCATGTAGCACCATAGCCACCAAAATAGATTTCACAGATGACCTTCATCATGTAAATCATCACTATTGAACAAGGAGGCACACTTGAGATTCGAGTGTTGAAGTGTGAACAGACGACCTACTCTGGAAAGGTCCAATGTCCTTTATCCAAAAATTTTAGTGACATAACAAGGCATTTGTCTATTCTTCTAATGTTGAATCTGGAGGAACCAGACTGTCGTTTCATTGGAAGAGCATGTTCATATTATCTAATCAAAAGGCCGACCCACTTCCTTTTGTTTTCCCCAGCATTACATCCTTCGCCTCGTTGATCTTTGAAGCAAGGTAATGACTCCCCCCTGCATCAGGGTGATTGGCAACCATGACCTTCTTATGTGCCTCTTTAACCTTCTCAGCATTGGCGCTTTCCCTGGAGGCATAAAAGAAAACAGAGGGGTTCAACAAAAGCAAAAAAAAAAAAAAGGTGATATGTCCAATTACAAGTTCATAATAAAAAATAATTTCATCACAACTCATTGACATTTCTTCAAAAAAGACCGATTGATCAGACGTTTATGGATACATCTCTGTTCAAATTGTAAGAACAAGCTTAAGAATTCAGCATACCATGTACTCCCTCCGTTTTTAATTAGGGTTATTTAGATATATACCATTATAATTTTGCCGGTTTTGAAATATACCACTACAATTCATGTAATCGGGTCAGTGCCATTGTAATTTACATTTGGTTTGAAATATGCCATCCTGTACAAAATTAGACAACTTTGCCCTTCTTCCTCAGTTCACCCCTCTCCCCACCTCCTCTCTCCGTCCACCATGAACGCCATCAAGCGAAGGTCCAACTCCGGGGGCCTGACACGTCAGGGAATGGTTGGATCCGTCGGCCAGGCACCTCGCCCGTGCTACCTGCCCGCCGCTGCTGCCCATGCGCGCGCGCCCTCGGCCGAGCTCCCCGAGCGCCGCTGTTGCACCTACCTCACTCGCTGGCCGCCACTGGAGCTCCACTCACTGCCCTCTCCTATCAGCGTCCAGACCGAGGAGAAGCAACACCAAGAGTGATGTCTCCCTCAAGAATCGAATGATTAGATGCCCACGTTACTGCTTGGGGTTGGGCTCAAACAAATCAGTGCTGAGCTTCAGCTCCCCAGCACGTTTATTTGCTGCAATGGCGGCTGGCTTTTGTATGCGAGCTTTGTCCAGCCGCTGGAGCCGAAACGACCATTTATTCCAGCTTGTGTGCGGATGGCTGGCCAGCTGCGTGGCTGCATGCTTGATTGAAGATTCCATTTGCTGGATGACTGGATGGAGTAAGAACACACAGAACCAAAGGACAAGCTCTCCTGGGCATCAAATGGACCCTTAGGTTGAAGATGGGGGCATTGTTGTCCAATACACGCAAAATACAGGCCAAAAACATATGCCAGTGGCATGTTTCAAACAAGAATGAAATTGTAATGGCACTGACCCGATTACATGAATTGTAGTGGTATATTTCAAAACGAGCAAAATTATAATGGTATATATCTAAATAACCCTTTTAATTATATGACGCCGTTGACTTTTTTGTTAAACTTTGACCGACAATATATATAAAAATAATTAGTTGTTTCACGTGAAATGTATATTGTTGGATCCATCATCAAAAGCACTTTAAGATTAACTTGTGCGTTTAGCTATTTGTTCAAATATTTATTAATAAGACGAATAGTCAAAGTAACGAAAAAAAGTCAACGGTGTCATGTAATTAAAAACGGAGGGAGTATTTTTTATTACCTAGCATAGGTATTTTGTTTATAAAGAGGGAAACAAACAAAACAAAAATTGGTTGCAAGAAGATTTTGAATTTTTGCCAAGGAACATTTTGTTAACAGCTATTTCTAACTGAAGTAGCAGTGGCGAACACTGAAACACATTACAGGACACTGCAGCTGTCTATCCCAAATACCAACAGAGTATGTTGACACCATGATAGACAACAGGTTGTGGTAGTGACTAGTGATGGTGATGGGGCAATGGTGTGTCAACCTTGTCAAAGCATATCCAGTTATCGACGGTGACCTCGTCCTCAAGAGTTATCAATCTTGTCACATGATTCTGTCTCTAAAAAATGTTGGCCAGTGTTCATGAGTATGCCATTACCCTAGATGTATTATCATAATATGTTACATCTTAAGAATCAGACCTTTACCCTATAGATATATTCTCATCTCTCATCCCACATGCTTCTTCAGCTGCAACTTTTATGTTATATCATTCCACTCTGGGATCTTGTTCCCGTGGTCGCACTGAACTCTACTCTTGGCTGCTCCTAGGAAACCAGTGGATAACAGAGTCCTCTACTCTGAAAATTCTAATTTCTAAATGATCAAATCTAAATTTGTAACTGTCTAAAGTGGCCATTGCAAACGCTATTAGAATACTTTCCTATCAGCATTTCTATAATTGGAAGGGATAGAGTTCGTCAGACTTGATTGCAATCAATTCGTATGAAAACAATGAAGTGGCTTAAAAAATATATTGGAGAAAGTCCATTTTACTCCCTCCAAGTATGGCCTTAGTCCATATAACCCCCTCAACTATGCTTTGGTTTGTTTAACCCCTCATTTCCTCTAAATCAGATCGTTTTACACCTTTAATCGGTTTGCTAACCCGGTTTTGCTGACGTGGTCAAGGATTAAGGTGGTTTCGTTTCCAAATGCTGCCACGTGTGCTGTCCGACATGAAAAAAAAAACGTTTTAGCCCAAATAACCCCCTCCGCAGACCCGTCTAGCCTCCGATGACCAGAAAGAACCTCTTCCCTTCCCCACCTTCTTCCCGGCGGCAGCCCTCCTCCACCTCCCCTCCTGTCAGCTCCTGTCGCCGGCAACTGCACGCGCGCCGCGCCCCGCCCGCCCGAGGCCGCGCCACCCTGTCCAGCTCGCCGAGACCGCAGGCTGCCCTGTCCAGCTTGCTGAGGCCGCGTCGCCCTGTGCAGCTCGCCGAGGCCGCGCGTCCGTATCGCGAGCAGCTCGCCGAGACCGCGCGCCACCGCGTCCAGCGAGAGGCTCGCCGTGGCCCGGTGCATCGAATGCTCCATGGCACACGCTCCTGCCCCCTGTCCCGGCTACTGCCTTCTCCGATTGATGGCCGATTTGTTGGGATAGTCAATTGTTGGGTGGATTTCAGGATTCAATCATCCCTGTCCCTAATTAAGAACGTCTGCTTGCCTAATCAATCCCTAGGCGATGGTGAGTGGTGACCCAATTACCTGAGGTACAGACTGCTGCAACGATGGCGAACTCACCTGGACGATGCAGCCAATCAATGCCTTGACCCAACGATCATCACCCGCGATCTGCCGCCAATAGATGGACGAGAAGGAAAGGGAGGCGAGATGGAGACGAACTGGGCGCGCATGGGTTGAGTCCGGCCAGTATGGGGGTTATGTGGCCTGCGCCAATATTAGCCACGTCGGACAGCACACGTGGCAGCCTTTGGAAGCGAAACCACCTTAATCCTTGTCCATGTCAGCAAAACTGGGATAGCAAACCGATTAAAGGTGTAAAACGATCTGGTTTAGGGGAAACGAGGGGTTAAACAAACCAAAGCATAGTTGAGGGGGTTATCTGGACCAAGGCCATACTTGGAGGGAGTAAAATGGACTTTCTCCAAATATATTTGACATATTTCTTATGGTACATTTGCAGCTATAACCCCTGAGTGTATTCTGGTAGTTTAATTTGCAGCATTAACTTTGTACTCCGTATTGTTAGTTCCATATGGCCTATTAGTTATGACCAAACGATGTCCGCGTGCAATCTCCTAATGGGGCAGATGGCAGGTAGAAAGGAGGTACGGATAACAAAAGGAATTTCCAAACTTGTGGGTGTATATGTTCCTTTTCTTTCATACATTAACATTCGTAACACAAGTGCCGGGTGCTATCAGCTTAACATATCCTAGATGGCATGGAAAGAAGCAAGAGAGACACATAGTTGTATGGCAAGAGAAACAAATAAGATAATGAGTTGTCGCAAATGTATTATGCTTTTATTGCAATATGCACCTGACACCAAGGATTAAAGCAGCTTCTCTTCGATTCATTGTAGGTTGAAAGCCACCTTCATAGAATTTGCGCATCCTTGGCACTACAGGCCTTGCCTTATAAGCATTCCATGCTTGGATGCTGTATCTACCGGCCAGAGCAGCTGCTGCAACAGCAAGTCCTGCTATCAGTGGTGTAGCCTGCAGAAATTGATATAAGTAAGTAGCAAGAACCGTAACTTTGGAGTCATGCATATGAACCTTGGGCTTCTTTATTGATGCATTAAAGAAAAATTGGATCGTCAAATCACCAGAAGCAAGACAAATAGAGATGAGACACATGAAAAACAAAAGGCAACACGAAATAGATTTGAGATTACATAATAACTCAACATAAAAGTTATAGGACTACTATTGTATTATATATGCTAAAGATGACAAATGCACTCGATCATAATCTCACTCTAAAATCACCACAACAATAATCAGAGGACAGTTTGCCTTAGCCAAGGAATGAACAAAAGGAAATGCTGGAAATTTACTTGTCTTGTTCCTAAATGGGGTGATAGATGTCGAGCAAATAACATAGAGGGAATAATTAGACCGAAATTGCTCTACATACGACTGGTTTGGACGACACACACATACGACCTGCAGAAAGCAAGCTCATGCACCAGTTAGCTTGAGTCGTCTTGCACTGGTCGTACGGTATGTATAGCACTTCTCGAATTAGACACTTGACCCAAAGAAATGCATATCAACGAATTTTGGTCAGTCTATTTCCATGCTAATTGGGTTAATAAACCTGCACAGCGTATGCCATTACAACGATTCTTGATTCAAGCATCTCAAAAAGGGGGAGCATAATACGTCTTGACTCAAGCACTCAAAAGAGTTTATCAAAACAGTTACAATTTATCGTTCCCCTACCAAAGATCCAGCACTCTTGAATCCTCTAACTATGGAAAACAAGCTTTGATCTTCCTACTTCTACGGCCTCAAATAGTAGATAAACTTTCCACCTTGCTACTCTTAAGGATGACTTCTACACTTCCCCCACAAAAATCTCACCCAAATTTGACATATGCAGCCATTAACGTCCAGCAAAAGAGAGAATTTAAGTGCTTACCATCTCCAACCACCAGCTGGTACAGCGAAATGAGCTGAGAGGAAGAGGAGACGAGCAGCGAGAAGATACACGATAGCGCCGCCCGAGCTAGCTTCCGGGGATCGCCGGGAGGAGGTCGGCGCCGCGTCGGCGGTGAGAGCGAAGGCGGCGGAGGCTTCTGGTAGCAGAAGAGGGAGGAACCCTACCTGGGCCGGGCCTCTTTCATCCTACGCTGAACATTGGCAAACGCCGTCTACAGCCTACTGGAGAAGCGTAGAACCAAAGAGTACGTAAACGACGCAAGTAAACAGAGGCCATTAAGATTGCTTTCAAAACAACAAGACGTCTTCCGGAACACGTTCCCGTGACAGCCTGCCGTCCTCGTCCTCGTCCTCGTCCCCGCCGCTCGCTTCACGGCGAAGGAAGAAGCCAAAGTCTCCAACTTGTCTCGACGCTACACGCGCTTCCTCCACCTTATTTTAGGTCACGCGCCTCCTCGTCCTCCTCCGCAACTCCGTCTCCTTCTGCATCCCTCTCGCCGACCTCGCTTTGGCCTTCCAGCAGCTTGCGCCTCCCCCACATCTTCCGTTCCGTCCCCGCCTCTCGCCATGGGCGCCACCCCCAACCACGAGGAGGAGTCCAGCCCCCTCCTCCGCCCGGACGCCGCGGGCGAGAAGCTTGCGCCGGCGCCGGCTCCGGCTCTGGCTCCGGAGGCCACCAAATACTGCGCGGACGGGGTCCCGGTCGTGATGGGCGAGCCGGTCGCGTCCCGCACCGTTGGCGGGGTCCCGCGGGAGAGCTGGGACTCGGGGATCCTCTCCTGCCTCGGCCGCAACGACGAGTTCTGCAGCAGCGACCTCGAAGTTTGTACGTGCCCCTCCTCGACCGGAGATCCTCTTCGTTCTTATACTGCTCTTATAATCTTATAGAGATGTGCGTGGTTTCGTATTTGGGGATCTCGCGGAGGATTAGGTGCTTATATTGCTTCAACGGAGCTCAATTTTAGCGAAATGGTTATATTATTTAGGATTTTTGGGTAATTGCGGCAATTAGGGGCCTATTTGACGTTCGTTTGTTACATCATCTGTTCACTTATTAGCTGAATTTTGGGCATAACTTTGTGCTACTGAACATCAATTAGGATGTACGGGAACGTTTAATTCAAACTGGGATGCTGTGAGTTACTGCCAAATTGTAGTGCCTCGGTTATGGATGCAAAGTATTGGAATCATGGCACTACAAATCTTAAAAATTATGAATTTGGATACATATCTATTTCATGATATACATATACAGCTCAACAGCATGACACCCTATCTTGTTAAAATGGCCTCTTCTAGCTGTTGAATCCTGCCAAGGTGCTATGAGTAGTCGAGTACTAGACTCTGTACGATTCATTTCAGGATTGAACTGATTTTCCCTGGCTTTGATGCACTATGCATATTTTTTATGAACTTGCAAATAACTCTTACCTCAATTTTGGTGTTCTTGGAATGGCAGTTCCAAATTGTGCTCGAATTTCATGTCTTAGTTCTAACTTGACTTGTGCATTTAAGGGATGAGCTCACGTTTCTGTTGACATTGCTGTCCTGATTGAGGAATCAAGGGGCACACTAATTTTTCTCCTGAAAGTGCTGTCCGAACCAGCCAAGAACAATGGTGTTACGTTGATTGTCTCTGACCTTTTTTTTTTTCATCCATGTCAAAGCAGAAAGCAATGAATTTTCACCCTTTCAATTTCTTTAAGTTGGTGCACATTAGTCAAGTTTGTATGCAGACTATATCCTAAAAGGCTACCTAACTCTCTGAACACACATGATCTAAGCCACATTGGTCACGGAAGTATGTAGAAGGGGGTGACATGGTCAGTGGCAGCATTGTCGCTAACAGTTGCTGTGGATTAATGACTTCTAACTTGTTCAGGAAGTTATCAGTTGAACTTTACGCTTCAAAAAATGACAACCTGTGAGATGCGTAGAGTGGGGAGTATGCACACTCCTTGTACTTCGACATTTTTCACAGAGGATCTTTTAGTTACTTTGGAACTTTAACCAAGAAGTACTAACTTAATTGTATTTGGATGTTGTCAGGTCTTCTTGGAAGCATAGCACCATGTGTGCTGTATGGTAGCAATGTTGAAAGGCTTGCGGCAGGACAAGGCACTTTTGTTAACAGCTGCTTGCCTTACACTGGTCTATATATGCTGGGGAACTCTCTATTTGGGTGGAACTGCTTAGCTCCATGGTTCTCTCATCCCACTCGTACGGCTATTCGTCGGCGTTACAATCTTGAGGCAAGTTCTTCTGGTTGCCTGTGTTGCTTTTGTACAATTTTCCCATTCAATAGTGTGTCAAGTATCAAAATATACTTTCTATGTATACTGAGACTTGCATTGATAGAATGGTGTTTTGGTCCTGTCTTTGTATGACTTTTCAATGTTTACGACTTAATACTTTTTTCTACTTACGTTTCAAGCACTATGGTTTCATGGTTCTTTGAATGCTTGTCTGTTCAGGGTAGCTTTGAGGCTTTCACCAGGCAATGTGGGTGCTGCCATGGTCTCGTCGAGGATGAGGAGAAGCGTGAGCACCTTGAGGTAGCCTGCGACCTTGCGACTCACTACCTCTGTCACCCTTGCGCCCTCTGCCAGGAGGGACGCGAGCTGCGCCGCAGGGTTCCCCACCCAGGCTTCAACAATGGGCGCTCTGTCTTCGTCATGATGCCACCCGTGGAGCAGACCATGGGACGTGGCATGTGAGCTATTCCTGCTTAGCAGCTCCTGCATTATCCTTTGCTGGATTCTTTGATGTGTTGCAGTGTTGGTGTGCTGGGTGTGCTGCATTGCCCTTCATTATCTTGTTCAACAGTAAATATGAGTTTGTGATACGAGACTATGTTGGAACTGTGGTGTATATGTGTTATCTACCCTTGTGTCTTTGTTGTTTGCAATCCCCATGGGCTTGGCAGTGTCACTGTGTACCACAATAAAATTATATATTGCCGTACTTTATTTGCTATTTTTTCTTGATACAGAATATTTTAATAAAATTATATATTAGCATACTTTACTGGTTGCAGTTCTCCTCGGTACATTTGCAGTTGAGCTTGGTGAATGCACAAGTGCTAGGTGGTTTCCCTGGCTCGTTGCATCTGATCTGCGTGCAGCAAGTTGTCTGATAACAGCTTTTAATATCATGCCCAGTGCAGCAATCACACACCTGGCAGCGTTTGAATACGTTTGTCTCAGGTAAATAAGCCAAATTGAAGACTGCCTTGATGGTCTCTAACGGCATGATTTTGCTTGTTTCTGCAACTCCTGTTTGTGGTGAGTACAAGATAATGTCATGAGTAGCTAATTATAGAGTTGTTCATCACACTGATAACTATTTGTATAGAACTGTAAATACTAACTTCCGTCACATATTATATATGCATGATAGAAGGAAAAAGATTGATGACCAACCAAAAGAATCGTGTTGGCTTAATTTTTTATTGATGAATAGCATGAACATACTCTAAGCATAGAGAGTGCATGATGCCAATATGAATAGCAAAGCTGCCAACAATAAAGTAAGTTTCATGAATTTCACTTTGCTTACCTTGGGCCTGTAGGTTGGTGAAGAGAAAGGATAGGGTGAGAAGAGTGAAAATCATATTTGTTCGTTTGGCCATGTATGTCTACAGCTAACAAGAGCACCAGTCCCCGGTTGATATATTTTCTGTTGTGAATTTGGAGAAAACTGGCCCAGAGGCATGGATAATATATACACCATGTGCATGTTATCAATAGCAAGAATTTATCGATTCCCCCCAAAAAAATAGCAAGAATTTATCGATTCCCAAAAAAAATAGCAAGAATTTATCGTCAATAAATAATCTGAAATGGCATTGAATTTGTGCATATATGTAAATAAAATACTGGAATATATGAATCAACTTATTGCGTCCATTAACTAGTTTTATAGCAATCTTTTACTGTTCGTAAACAGTCCAATCTAGAAGTACACTAACTGACTGACACCTGAACTGTTTTTAATGTTTCCATCTCACATCGCTATAGCATTGAATCAAAAAGTTTAACCCTGTTTCAATCGATTGCTTCTATGATGCATTTCTGTTTCTATTTTCCAACCAGAAAAATGAATGGTCCATGGCTAGCACCAGCCAAGAAATGGGAAGCGGAAGACGCGCTCGTGGCCGTGCGATCACGAAAAGTCTGATCCACGCGCGCCCGCGCGTTCGCTTCCGGGCGCGTCGCGCTCGCGTGGGGGGCAAGCAAGCGGAGGCAGTGGGATTAGCCGCGCCGGTGATGCATGTGGGCCAGCACTGCAGAGGTCGTTTTCTCACCTGCGCGCATGCAAGGACTGGTGCATGGTGTATACGCACATTCCAATAAGATTCCTTGTATTTGTACAGAAAGTTTGTTTCGAAAGTTTGTATCTCATACTTTCGTTCAAAAATTCTTTCGAAAGTTCGTACAAAAGTTGTTTCGAAAGTTTGTATCTCATAAGTTTGTACAAAAGTTGTTTCAAAAGTTTGTATCTCATAAGTTCGTACAAAAGTTTTTTTCAAAGTTTGTATCTCATAAGTTTGTTCAAAAGTTGTATCGAAAGTTTGTATTTCATAAGTTTGTACAGAAGTTGCTTCAAAAGTTTGTACAAAAGTTATTTCAAAAATTTGTATCTCATAACTTTGTACAGAAGTTGATTCGTACTTGAGAGTAGGCACCCACATGGGGCCCACATATGCGTAGGGAGCTTTGAAACCAAGGCAGGCATTCGTGGGGCCCAGCAGATGCATGCACCCGCGCCTACGCATGCTGGGAGCGCGAACAGGCGAGTGGGGTCCACCAGCTCATGCATGCATGCACCCCGCGGAGCACTGGGAGCGGGGCGGGACTGCGCTAACGCGTTTGTCCGTTTGCTGTCGGGATGAGTGCGAGCCACCCCGGATCACGATCCCTCTCGGGCACTAATCTCAAAGCGCTCCCTGACCGGCTCCCTGACTGAACTGGATCAACGTCTAAAACGGCCCATATAAAACAAAGAATGCAACGAAACTTATATAGGCCTACTGGATCGCATACCCCCGAACGGCCCGAATAAGAAAAAGGGCCCTAATTAGATCTCACACACCTTCCGCCACCCAGATATATATCGGCGGTGCTGCTTCCCCGTTTCGCCGGCCCGCTTGACTCATCACCAAGAACTGGAAGCAGCCGACGGAGAGACACAGGAGAAAAACTCGTAGACGCCGCCGTCGAGCTCCGCCGCCGGAACTAAGAGATGGCCGACGGCAGCGCCTCCGCCTCGCCGTCCTCCGCTTCTCCGAGCCAGCACCACCATCGCGACGCTATCAAGTCCTCAGGTGCTCCCTCGCCCTTCCCTCATCTCCATTCTCGTTGGCGTGGCTTTGTCATTCCGTCGAACACTCCTCGCACAAGGCGGTGGCACCACCGCACCAGTCCCAACAGCCCCCGTAAGCATAAGCGCGTGAGGCTTTTAATTTGCTCTTCATTGAGAAGAACCTCGTGCTCACCATGTTTTGAGAAGTCTCGCCCGTGCGGATTAGTACCGGAACTCAGGTGCCTGTACCTCCTTAGTTAGGCGGTATGGAACCAATTGAGGGGCTTCTCTATAGTTGATGAACCTTGGTGAGTTCACATGACCAACAATTTGACGTGTGTGCCTGGAACTTATGCTGTTGCTGCCTCCTGTTGGCTAACTTGAACTGTGCTTATGCTTGGGGTAGTTCCTTGTAAGACCTAAAAGATTAGTATTATTAAGATGAGCTTCAGCTTCGTTCAGTGATATGTATGTTGCCTATTAAATTTCTATTGTGGTTTGATTTATGCTCAAGGTTAGACCTGCACTTTTAACGAGATTAGTTAAACTAAGGTATCAACTTTGTCGATGTAGAGCAAAAGCATGCTGCAATATGTGGGTTATCTATGTGCCATCCTCAACCAATCATCATTTGCGATGGGAAAATGGACTACAACTCACATAAGAATAACATGAATGGCGGTGTATCCCACTTGTAGTGGAGCTTGCTGCTACAGCAGTCATTATAGCATCTGCCTCTCAGTTCTTAATTGGTTGGATGCATGGTTGCAGTGCACAGTTCAGCATCTAGCCGGAGGAGGGAACAGGCTGTTGCAATAGGTAAGGAAAGAAGGGAAGCCTTGATGCGGGCAAAGCGTGTATGTCGAGTCCCTCTTTCCGGCAGTGATGAGGCTGCAGTGGAAGAGGGTGATATGGTTATTGATGAAGAGAAATCAGATCTTGAGGCACGAACGACACAAGCTGTTGAAGACCTGAAATCTGCTTTGTCAAACCAGTATGTGCCCTCTGTTGACATTTTCTTTTTTGTTAATAGTTTAAACTATAGACCCTCATTTCAATAGCCTTGATATAATAGATTACTCTCAATTATGGAAGTCAAATGAGAGCCAGTTCCCTCACTATTTTTCCTGTTTGTTTGAAATCTCTCCCTGTATTCCACTTACAGGATATTAAAAGTTACATATAAATATTTGGTTATGGTGCATGGAAGAAGAAGTTGCACAATAACTTAAACATGTCATTCTGAATTCAAAACCCTTTGCTGCGATTTTTATGACTTGCAGACTTAAACCTAAGGGCTCCATATTTTTCAGATATTTCTTCTTTTATTTACTTGACACTAGGAACTTCCACTTGGAATTTAGACACTTAAGGCACAAGGGCTAAAGCGCTTGGTTGGGACACTCCTAAAATTCATCACCCTGAGAGTATGAAAACATTCATTAAGTACTTAGATACTGAAATGCATTTACTTCTGTTTGCTCTTAGGGGAAAAGGGGCTCAGAAGAAGAAGACGGAGGTGCTTCGTGCTTTAAGGCGTTTGTTGTCACAATCTGAAGTACCTCCAGTTGAAGCAGCGATTAAAGCTGGAGCAGTTCCTCTTTTAGTGCAATATCTATCCTTTGGATCATCAGACGAACAGGTTGTGCACATTATACTTATTGCTCCATAGTTCTAATAGCACAATAAAACATTATAATTTCTTGTATTGCCACTAGATAAAACCTAAACCCCCTGATATGCTACTGACAGTGACTGTGGTAACTGAATAACGGTTTCCATTTTACCATATAAAAAAGGTGTTGTCTGTTTATGGTTTCTCATTTGATTGCTTCTCTTATAAATATCATTCATGCATTTACTGCAGTTGCTAGAGGCAGCTTGGTGCCTTACAAATATAGCAGCAGGGGAACCAGAAGACACTAAATCCTTGCTGCCTGCTCTACCTTTACTCATTGCTCACCTTGGTGGTTAGTTATACCTTTTGCTGGTTACATCTAATAATGCTCATTTTCATTTCCATAGAAGTGTTATCTGTCTCTAGTCCTTGACAATGTAACATTAGCAAGAACAACAGGCAGGTTGACTTCCCTCTGCTATTCAGTTGGTTACACTGAAATTTTTATTTACTTATGTTGATTAGAGAAGAGCTCCACGCCTGTGGCCGAGCAATGTGCATGGGCCATTGGAAATGTTGCTGGTGAGGGAGGAGAGCTCAGAAACAAATTGCTCGCTCAAGGAGCGTTGTTGCCTCTTGCCCGTTTAATGCTGTCGAACAAGGGTTCTACAGCAAGAACTGCTGCTTGGGCATTGTCAAATCTCATCAAGGTTATTTCAGTTGACTCCCTTGATCTTTTGTATGAGTTTAGTCTTTTTATGTCAGAGATTTCCTTTTACCAAGATCTTATGTTTGGAATAAAGAAGTCATAAGCATTAGCTTGAAGTTAATATAATCTTAAGATCATACTGTAGTCCCTCCCTCCCTCCCTCTTCTTTGGGCCATGGTTTCCCTTGACAAGAGTACAAGCCATATTAATATTGAGAAGCTTAATACTCTTTCAGAAGCATGTGGTTCCTAGGAGCTAACTCCCTCCTGATAGAGGATTTCCAGGTCCCAAAACTAACCACCTTATACCCCTTAACCAGAATCTTTCATGCTGCCTTGTTTTGTGGTTTTATATTTTATTTGGAATAATTGGAATAATGCTTTCTGAACGTTTAGTGACATCAGAAGTTAAGAAAATACAAAGAAATAAAAAGAAATATGATATTCATAGTCCTGGAGTTGTCCAAAATCAAGATAACGAACCTTGCCAAATGGGTCTTAATTAGCATACCATATATAAATATGTAGCTATTGTCCTACTGACCAATCATTAATTTTACTGAGATTTGTGTTCCTCTTATAACCCAGGGGCCTGATCCAAAGGCTGCAAATGAGCTTATGAGCCTTGACGGTGTGCTAAACTCAATCATATGGAACCTGGAGAAGGCGTATGTGTCTCCTTATGGACATTTTTCATGTTGTATTGCTTCTCTATGAAAAGCACTGGTTGTTTGTTGCTTGTTCTTACACTTCCATACAGAACTTTGGCTCATGATCTGTATCTCCCTTCAATTATGTCCATAACTTGCTCAAGCTTTTGTTCTTTTTCAATATAGGAATTGTGTTCCATAACTTGCTCAAACTTTGGCTCATGATCTGTATCTCCCTTCAATATAGGAATTGTGTTCCACGTTGTCTCAGTTGGCCACCTCTTCTGTTGGCACTTGGCACAATGTTCTCTATGCAGTTGGTTTAATATATGTTGTTGTGTCATGTTCCAGCTATTTTGAAATGTTTAAATGGCATGGTGAACACCAAGTTACTAAAATCTATCAGATTGTCATGCTTGCTTTGCCTGTTACTGCTACTAGTGAGCTAACTTTGGATACTTCAGGGACGAAGAGCTAGCAACTGAGGTGGCATGGGTGGTGGTCTATCTCTCAGCACTTTCAGAAAAAGCTATCAGCTTGATTACTAGAAGTTCAGTGCCACAGTTGTTGATTGGACGCCTCCTAGCATCCGAGAACCTGCAGTTGCTCATTCCGGTATCATCTGCTTTTCTCCATAACATATTGTTCCTGAATGGCAAACCTATTGTTTGGACACTGTAGTTTAAATCTTACATTATCTAGAATTTGTTGAGCAACCCCCTCATGCAAACTTAGCAAATTGATCCATGTTCAAAATAAGGACGCCTTTTTGTTAGTATGTTGATTGAATATTCCGACAGAGTTGCAGACAGTGTTGATGTATATTGTATGGTTATGGACAGCCTTCTCTTCTAACGTGTAGTATATTGTATCCAAATATACATGATTTCACTGCACTGACAGAGTGACACTTCTACATATTAGGTACTTCGTGGTTTAGGAAATCTTGTAGCCGGTGATGGATACATGGTTGATTCAGTCTTAGTTGTTGGAAATAGCATCACAGGTAGCTTATAATCCCTTTCAGCTAATTGTATAACAGCACCATATTACATTTGCAGTAATGCTTATCATCGGTTAAAATTTGTGATAGTTTTGAAAGTGTGTGTTAGTTTTCCATGTACTAACTGAATGTTTGTTCTCAGATCAAGCCTTGTCAAGTCTCATAAAGTGTTTGAAGAGTGAAAATAGGGTTCTCAAAAAGGTCTGCTTTCTATTGCTGGTTAGATGTACCTTCTTCCATCTTTTGGAACATATATACGATTGTTTGATTTATCTAATAAATTGTGTCGGCTGCTTATACAGGAGGCTTCATGGGCCATGTCAAATATAGCAGCAGGCAGTTTCGAGCACAAGAAATTGATTTTTGCCAGTGAGGCACCGCCTTTGCTGATACATCTTCTCACAACTGCACAATTTGACATTCGTAGGGAAGCAGCATACACCCTAGGCAATCTGTGTGTTGTCCCAGCAGGAAATGCTGTCCCTCCAAACATAATTGTGGAACACTTGGTTGCTATCGTAAATGGTGGAGCCCTTCCAGGGTTTATACATTTAGTCAGATCTGCTGATATAGAGAGTGCAAGAATTGGGCTTCAGTTCCTGGAACTGGTGAGGAAAACCTGAAATCTTAAAGTCTTTCACTGTAGCTTCGACCAAGTTGCACGCAAATTACCGTCAACCATGTACATTTTGCAGGTGATGAGGGGATACCCCAATGGACAAGGTCCAAAGCTTGTGGAGAGAGAGGACGGCATCGAGGCTATGGAGAGGTTTCAGTTCCATGAGAACGAGGTGATGAGGAATATGGCCAATGGGTTGGTTGACAAATACTTCGGCGAAGACTATGGCCTCGAATGAGATTATGGGAGCTGAAAGCTGTTCATGCGTTCAAAATAGAAATGCATCTTTGCATTTCTCGGATAGAATGATGCTCAAATTAGGATGGTTCCCATGTAATTTAGCCCTTGATACAGAAGAACATGTAAGTGTGAAATGAGTGTGAGCTATGGATAGTTCCGAGTGATCTGTCGATAAGCTTTGACATGTTGTACCATATACAAGCACTGAATAAAATAGCACTGCTGTTTGCCTCTTTCCCTTGTCTTGCAGGCATTTTTGGGAACAAATGTTGCATATAGCAAGCCGTTGTATCGCAATTGTAACTATCAACTGATTAACGCCTTAAACAATTTCTGTATGATTTCTGAAAGACGTATCACCAGGGTTACTATATCAGAGCAGTTACTATCTTCCTAGTACAAAATTTATCTCAAGCCTTACGCTGAACTAAAACAAAGCTAAGAGGCGGTGGCGGCACTGCTCTTGCTCTTTTCCCTCGCGCGCATTTCGTCGAGCACATCCCTGGCCGGCGGCGAGATCCTGGTCTCCCACTCGGCGAAGTCCGCCTCCACCTCCGCCGCCTCCTCGTCGAGGCCCAGCCGCCTCATCCCCCTCGCCATCACCCTGTACACGTACTCGTCCACCTCGAGGCCTCCCGCCCTGACCGTCGCCTCGTACACCCTCCACGCCGCGCGGCCCCTGCCCTTGGCCACCAGCGCGCGCACCAGCCGGGTGAGCTTGTACACGTCCTCCTCCCCCTCCACGAACCCGCCGGCCCGCGCCTTCTCCTCCAGGAACGCCTCCACGAGCGCGTCCACGGCGGCGCCGGCGTCGTCGTCGTCGGAGGCCGGCGCGGAGGAGACGAAGGTGGCGTAGAGCGCCGGGTCCGGGCGGTACCAGGGCTCGGCGCGCGCGACGTGGAGCGCCGCGAGCGCGAGGGACCAGTGGCCCTGCCGCTGCAGCTCCGCCATGGCCGCGACGAGGTCGGCCTTGAGGAGGCGGCCGAGCGCGGATGCCGCGGCCGCGGAGGCCGCCGCCGGGGAGCGGTCCGCGGAGGTGAGGCGCTTCAGGGACTGAATGGCGAGGATGGCCTCCGTGGAGAGGGAGCGGCCGCGCTGGAGTGGGCCCCGGTTGTCGCGCGGGCCGCAGGTGATGACGCCGCGCCTGGGCCGCGCGTTGGGCCCGAGCTTCAGGCGTGGGCTCGGGGTGGCGCGCGGGACGAAGAGGAGAGACGCCATGGGAGGAGTGGAAGAAGGGAGGAAGAGAGGCTGCTGCTTGCCGGGGGTTAAGCTTCTGATACGGATTTTGACGACGGCTCGCAAGCCGTCTGATCTGTCTCAATATTCGCGCTAAGTGATCCACTGATCTACTGAGCTGCTGAGTTGACGACGACACGGGATATAGGCCGCACGATCCAGCTACTAGCAGGGGGAAAGGTCAAGCGGCCCGTCCATGCCTTGCACGCTTCCCCAATCCCGCAACTGCCAATTGCCCAATTCCATTCCATTCCGTTGTCTCACTCAACTCTGGAATCTCCGTGCGCTGCTCCAACCAGTGCCCCCACCGACTCCTTCGGGCGCGCCAATGGCGGCCGCCGCGCTTCTGGCCGCCGTCCTGGCGCTGTCCTGCTTCGCGTCGGCCGTCAACGCCGAAGCCACCGCGGCGGCTGAGGCGGACCGCATCGCCAGCCTGCCGGGCCAGCCGCTGGTCAACTTCAGCATGTACTCCGGCTACGTCACCGTCGACGCGGCCGCGGGGCGCGCGCTCTTCTACTGGCTCATCGAGGCCGCCGGCGTGCCCGCGGAGTCCGCGCCGCTCGTGCTCTGGCTCAACGGCGGGCCCGGGTGCTCCTCCGTCGGCTACGGCGCGTCCGAGGAGCTCGGGGCCTTCCGGATCAACGCCGACGGCAGGACGCTCTCATTGAATCCCTACCCCTGGAACAAAGGTACGATTTTGGTCACTTTTTCTTCTGTGCACGCGCACCGCGTTTGATCAGGAATGGTGTTTGACTTGTTTGACCTGGGGACGGATTGGTTTGTTGTTGCAGTGGCGAACATGCTGTTCTTGGACGCGCCGGCCGGCGTCGGGTACTCCTACTCCAACACCACGGCCGATCTGTTCACTGCTGGTGACAACAAGACAGGTGAACTGTGGGAGTATTTTTGCTAATTGCCTCATGCTACTATTACAACGTGCATTATTGCGCTGTTGTTGTGCTCTGACGGATGTCTCCTGCTGACATTGACTTTGAGCAGCTCATGATTCATACAATTTCTTGCTGAATTGGTTGGAGCGATTTCCTCAGTACAAGTATCGCGAATTCTACATTGCGGGAGAAAGCTATGGAGGTGAAGTGCTGTTAAAATTGATAAATTCTAATCTGGAGATTCTGCAATCAGCATCACCCCCTTTATGCTTCAGCCTAACTTCGCTTGTTGCAATGACTGCTTTTCAGGTCACTATGTCCCTCAGCTGTCTCAGGTAGTCTACCTGAACAACAAAGGCATTGAGAAGCCTATCCTAAATTTCAAAGGGTTTATGGTCAGAACTTCTTGACTCTTGAGTGTGTATTTTTGAACAATCCTTAATTAATTTTGGCATTTTCTGGTCAGAAATGATAGACATCCTGTCTCTTCTGTAGGTAGGTAATGCCGTAATCGATGATTACCATGACTATGTTGGCACATTTGAGTACTGGTGGACGCATGGGCTTATCTCCGATGAAACCTATCAGAAATTGCGGTTAACCTGTGAATTTGGATCTTCTGAGCACCAATCGAAGGCCTGCGACGAGATTTATTCAACTGCTGAGGCTGAGCAAGGGTCGATTGACGCATACAGCATCTACACGCCTACCTGTAAGAAGACTTCATTTCGTAGGCGCAGGCTGATAAAGGGGAAAACGGTATGTTCACTTTGCTGTCAAAATTTGACATTATGCTCTTTTCTGATGGTAGTATTGTGTATTGGATTTTCCCTTGGTTATGTTGACCACTCTGCAACTCTTTACTATATTAATATTATTCACATTTCACACACCTATAAATGTGCAACATCTTAAAAAGCATAACAGTTCTTGTACCTCTTTTTTATTGACACAATTATTCAAATGCAGCTTTGGTTGCCTAGAGGATATGATCCCTGCACTGAACAGTACTCAACAAAGTACTACAACTCACCTGAGGTGCAGAAAGCATTACATGCCAATGTCACTGGAATACCATATGCTTGGACAAGCTGCAGGTGTGTTCTACACGTTTCATCATGTTTGGTCACAACAAATTCATCTGACTACCATTTACCATTAAATTGCTTGTTCACGATAATTTTCTCTAAAACATGACTAAATTTTTGTAGTGATCCCTTGTTTGAGAATTGGAAAGACTCACCAAGGTCCATGCTTCCTATTTACCGTGAACTTATTGCGGCAGGCATAAGGATATGGGTCTTCAGGTAAATTGAATTTCTGTTGATAACATGATTTGCACTGAATCCTAAATCTGACAGTGGCACATCACTGATGCAAATATATGAGTCATGATAACATACAATGTGTGGTACAGCAATGACTTGGTAAATCAGTGTGGATTTTAACTTTTTACGTTGAACAATTTGGCAGTGGTGATGCTGATTCTGTTGTCCCGCTCACTGCGACAAGATATTCCATTGATGCGCTCTATCTACCAACTCTCACAAACTGGTATCCTTGGTACGATGATGAAGAGGTTAGTCAAACTACTACAGTGACACTCGTAGTTTAGTTTCATTACCTTTTTTTTTTTCCAAAGCTACAATCCATGTCCTAATGGTGTCTCAATTTTTCTTAGGTCGCTGGATGGTGTCAAGTCTATAAGGGTTTGACATTGGTGACAATCCGAGGGGCAGGCCATGAGGTTCCTCTTCATCGTCCACGACAAGGCCTGAAGCTCTTCGAGCATTTCCTGCAAGATAAGCCCATGCCCAAGCCTGTGGATAGCATTCAATCGTTTTAGAATTTCTTTCTTGCTATAAAGTTGAAGACCATAGACCACGCAAGTCAAATTGGTGTACAATTCTATATTCCTTACCACATTTTCTGACAAACAGATATCACCGGTTCAATCGGTGTGGGTCAGTTCATTATTTTGATGATCTGTACCACTATGGCAATTTAAGAGATCAGGGCCAAATGCCCATTTAAGTAAGCTAATTGGCGCTTTGCTTTTGGGGTCTCATCTATACTGCAACCAGTCAGATGGCAATGCAACTTGAAGTTTTGTGAACATGCTTCCTTCTGACAACTCAATCAATCAATGTTCATATAGTATATGTAAACTATATATATTGCATATCATTCTTCATTCAGTTGACAACCATTCTGTCCTGGCCGTTCCAGAATCTGTCAGCCTACTATAATTAGCAGGCATGCCAAGAAGCATGCTTTGGCTCATTGCAACCTGTGTGGTTTTAGAAACAGCAAATAGTCATATGAACAAGTTGGGAGGCACACTGATTTTTCATAGCAGCAACATTTTTAGGAAGATATGAAGTTCATTCACAGCTCTTGCAATATGTAGAAGCACTCAAGCACACGTTATTCCATTAATAGGCAACATCATGAAAAACAAGTAATCATACCGAGTACGGGGCGTGGGGTACACAGATTTCTTTTCCATAGCACAAACGACATTTTACGGAAGCTCTGAAATTCACCACAACTCTTGACACATATAGGAGCATACATTATTCCATGTACCGCAAATCATAGAACACTTGACTGACAAAACCATATGATCATCATCAAACAAAAACACATCACTCTTTCGGGATGATTTTGATGCCCTTGATGAGGAGGCCCTTTTTCCACTTCCCACCGTCATACTCAAACAAGGAGATCTCCAATTCTCCCTTCTGCCCCTGCTGTGCTTTCACCTCCCCAACCTTAAGCTGCAGCCACTGCCCTCTTGGTTTCTCCTGCAGGTTCTCATTCCGCTCCTGAACTGTTCCGTTGGGGAGCTTGAGCCGGAGGTTTACCGGGACTGTCCACCCGTATGCTTCCTTGGTAAGCATCACTTCAAAGACAACGTCGTACGTGACTCCTGGTGTAAGATGGGACAATTCCAGCTTCCCATGGATCTCCAGCCAGCAGACGTTCTCCAGCGACACCGCCTCGATTTCAGTATCGCTGCAGGTTAGATTCAGAACAGAACACATGAACAGCAGTCAGTCAGTGGATAATCAAGGGGTGAGAAGGTGAGCATGGCTAAGCCAACTTGAAGCCTGGAAAATAGCTGATGTAAACAGAACCATGTGAAGATACAAGATAGTAGTTGTTTGCAGTAGTACCTTGTTTCTTTCAGAGGGTGCCAACTCCAGAACCTGGGGTCTTCGCACCAGGTGATGGACAACGCTCTAGGGAACAGCATGAAGCAGTTGCACCTTGTTTTCTCATGCACCCAGTATTTCTGCATCAATTGTGAAATAAACAATTACAGTCAAGTCAAGTAATACTGCCACGAAGTATTTATACAACACTTAGATGCTCCTATTATTTACTTACCTTTGTTTTCCCAGCCAGGAAGATCCCTGTGCTCACACGATCCTGCAGTTCAGCTGCAGTGGCAGTCTTCTCCTGGGCGACGATCTCATTGAACTTGTGAGGAGGCGGCGCTCTCTTCGACTGGGCCTGGTTGGTACCTGAAGTAGCACCGCTCGCCGCCACCGGCACAGCATGGCCGTCCCCGACGCGGGATGAGGCAGTAGACTCCTCGTGCCGCGATGGTGATGCCCCCATTGTCTCGCTATCTGATGCTTGCTCTGTGCAAAAATTCAGAAGATTGCGGTATATATAGTTGTTGAAAGCTAGTAGAAACGCGTGGGCGCAGCTGAAGCTCTTTTGGAACTAAAGCATTACGAACCCTGATATGAAATGAAGAGGGAATTTATCCTTCTGACTTTTTTGGCGCCGTCGACGGCACGGGTGCTGTCCAGAAGATCAATGTCAGCAGACGAAATGGACAGATGGGCACAGGGAATTAGCGGCGGAGAACAGCGGGGAACGAAGCAATGTTCTTTTCCCCCAACTTGGCTCGTGGAACCCGATTCGACGTGACGATTTTCGTGCAAAAAAACAGGGGAAGCTACATTTTCTTTCATCAGACGAATCTGCTTTTGAATCTTTCAAGGGTGGCCAAGATTGCATGCTCCTGTTGTTGCACCGATGCTGTACGCCATTGTGATGATGAGTGAGGGAGACATATTCTTCCCAACTACTCCAAGGAACTGCGTTAGCTGGAGGAGCATTGAGAGGAGGGAGAGGAGAGGAGCTAACGAGCTAGCTCCCATTCGTAGTAGGCCATTCGGCCCACTATCTTGGACTCTGGTGTTTCTCCTTGGCCACGGGAACGGCCCATGTAAATTTGGACCGGGCTGCCCATCTGACACGGAACATATCTCGCCGACGTCGCCGGCCGCCCCCTTCGTTGATTGGAAACTCTATTCCGCATCCGTACGCGCTGGAGCGTGCGCGCGTCCCTTGCGCGCGCGGCCTGGCCCGCCCTCGGCTGCCATTCCACGCTGGCCTGGCCTGTTATATTGTCGAAACGCTCCCCTGTCCGAATCCGATCCTCCTAAGGGCATGTTTGGAAGTCATGTATCCTTTTACACCCGTAATGGTGTTACACCTGTAATTTATTGTGCACAAGAAAACTTCTGTAATACATTGTATTTTTTCTCCCCTGTAATCAGCTATTTGGGTAACCGAAAACAGCCATACATTACACTGGCATGACCGCAAGCACAGGCTTTGCAAAATTGATTACTCAAGTGCCAAATTGAAAATTCAAAGGTGAATAAATCCACACATCAGTGATCAAATTGGATCCACAAAACCCTGGACAAGACATCAAATTCAAAGCGCTGCTTTAGAAATTGAAAAGTTGATCGGATCCATACATCAGAAAGAACTGTCATGTATCCACATCCGTTGAAGGAAGCAAGCTAGGGACAAAATTAGAAGCAAGTAGGCCAGGAACATTGGAAAATCGTTCGGGCTTCCTCGTAACAAAGCAACGAGAAGAAGATGAGCCGCTATCTCTGGAAAGTGCTCGCCATAGCGGGTGAAGACATGGAGATTGGTCACCTACGAGTCCTCTGGCGCAGAGCGACGACGAGATCGGGAAATCGATGGAGCGGCGGGATGCAGGACCAGTGACACCGCCGAAGAGCTTTTGGTCTGCCGCCCGTTCTTCTTCCCTTCCCTTCTCGCCCGTACCTCGCTGTGGGGGATCCGGGAGGCAGCCGCCGTCGTCGACGAGATCCACGGGACCTCCGCAGCTGCCGTCGGAGATGGGATCCACGGGACCTCCGCAGCTGCCGTCGGCGATGGGATCCACGGGGCCTCTCCTGCTGCCGCCGTTGACGATGGACCTCCGTCACCGCCGCTGTCCACGACGGGATCGACGCCGCCGGCTGCGTCAAGAGGACGAGCCCGATAGATGTCGTTTTATTTTCAGGGCCTCCTCATACGATTTTTTCTATCCGACGGAATCGGAGGAAACCGGCCCATTCCGGCAGTAATATTAGTGGGCTCACCGGTCTTCCAAACAGTTTTTTCCGACACGGTCCGGAAAAATAATGGGCTGGTATTTTACACCAGTTTTGGCCCGATTACCAGCCTTCCAAACAAGCCAAGACTGACCGCAACAAGGGACTGTAACCCACCCTGAACGTTAAATTAACCGGATCAATTTATCTGTACAGGTTGCAACAGTATCCTGTAAACCCACCGCCATCTTCCAGGCTCCGGTCGAGGACCCCCAAATCTGGAGGGTGCCTCCCCGTCCGCCAAATCCCGCTGCGCCGCCGCCGCTTGCCCCGAGCCGAGACGACGACGCCCCCGACGCCGAGCCATGGACACCCAAGCCGCCTCCGACGCCGAGTCATGGACACCGCCGCTTGCCCCGAGCATCGTGATTCATCTCTCTGGCTGCTCGTCAACTTCCGCCCGTCAGGAAGATTCCGTTTTGTGCTACGATCGTAGCTTCGAGGTTGTCGCCGGCAGCCTGCTACGCAAGGATCAGACACCGATCTTGTCGCTTCGGGTTGTACTCCCGATTGAATCTGCTATTCAGCTTTGGCGTTCCTTGCGTTCGACTGCAGCTTCTTCCGCCATTCAACTTTTCGATGGAATCTTCTGCTGCTTGCCTCCTGGCGACATGGGCTCTATTGATAATTGAAGTTGAGCTACGCTAGCCTTCGTTTTGGCTTTTTTTGTTGCCTTCTTCTGCGGCAATCAATCTCGAATCTCGAAGCTTCACGCTGCCGTTGGGTGTCCATGGCTGATTCGTTTGTTTCTCCATTTCAATGAAGGATTAGTATTTTCAAATTTGTGCATGCAGGGAAGCCGAGACAAATCTGTGCTTGCAGGGAAGCGCGCTGGACGCGCAGCGGCGGGAGGCGCTCGTGGACGGCCACGGCGCTCGGAGTCTTGCGCTCGCGGCCGACGACGTGGGACGCGGGTCACGCGGCCCAGTAGCTCCGGGGACAGGTCTCGGTCCGCGGTGACGAGGACGGAGTACGTCTCGCAGCAGGGGAGCGCGGGAGGCGACGGCACGCCAGAGCAGGGGAGCGCGGGAGGCGGCGGCGGGCAGCGGATGGAGGAGAAGATAGAGGCTACTGTTGCAACAAAATGGAATTTGGAGGATGTGATTTTTTAGAGGGGGTATAGAATATTCTTTTAGAGGGTGAAATATAGAGGTTACTGTTGCAGTCAGTCTAAACGCAGGCGCAGAACCGCACTCGGCGTCCTCGCATGCCTTGCGACCTCGCGCCGCCGTCCCTGCCTTGCTCCGCCGCCCTTGACTCGCTGCCCTCGCGCCGCTGCCCCTGCCTCCCACCCCCGTCCCTGCCTTGCGACTTCGTGCCGCCGCCCCATCGCTGTCAAGCATCAGCACCGAGCTCGGCATCGACGGGATCGACGCCAGCGCCATCAGCGTGACTCGAGCCCGCCGCAGGCCCAGGCCGTCGCGCCTGCTCTGCCTGCTCAGAATCCGGCGTCCTCACCTTCGAGCGCTGCCCCGCGTGCACGCCGTGCAGTCCCCTCCGTCGACACACGCAGCGGGGAACAGCTCGTGAAATCGCTTGGTGGTGGTGGTCCTGCAGCATCGCCTGGTAATCCTCCTCGAGATCCATGGTCATCTAGCACCGTGGTGGTGGTCCTCGTGGCGGCTGATTCTGCATCTCGCGCTCGACCGCGGAGGCTGCAGGTATCATACATTGTACACCACCTCTCTCCCATCTTCCTCATCCTTCCTCTCTATGAATATGCGGCTTCGAAGTCCATTAGGGGTTGGTTGCTTGCTGCGGCTTTTTAAGTTTGTTGCACGTTACGGTTAGGCCATGGAATTCGGTTATGGAGTCCTAGCACATAGGAAAAAAAAATTGATTATAACAGTGCACCGATGAGGAATTGTAGGCCCCTGTTGATGAGGATGTGAATTTATCCTATTGTAGGGGTAATTGTTTCATTGGGAGATCGAGCAAGGCAGACACTCTGTGCTGTTCAGTTACAATCCTGTGTATGTTTTTTCTCGATGTGCAATGTGAAATTTTTTTGGGGAGTGCAATGTGATATATATTTTTTTTCCATCTTTTGCACAGTTCATAAATGACAAAGAAGAGGCAGGCTGTGCCACAACAACCTGATGATGATGAAGAACCTAGTTCTTCTCATCGATCGTAGGGTGACAAGGTTCATGTTTGTTTCTGAATATGGAGCTTCTAAGCTGATGAGGAATGCTCAACCCCCTTGAGTAAAAGGCAGAAAGTTGTGTCAAAGAAGGGCCCACTTGTTTAAAAAAGAAGTTGAACTTGGTCCCTTTTGCAGAGACTGAAAGTTCCACGGATGAATCAAAGCAAAGGTCCGCACGTCAGTGTCTAGTTAGAAGGATTCCTTAGGCAGAACTTCAGAGTTGAAGAAAGCCTAGAAATTTTTGCTACTGCGGACAAGGTAGTATCTACTTTCACTTCCTATGATTGTCCTTTTATGATCAGTTTTTTTAGAAAAACAATTCCCATGAAGCATCAAATAAATTGCTTGATTTTCTTTTTTATTTCTTCAAATGTTTCTGTAGCTTTTTCAGTAACAATATTACTTCAGTCCTAGTAGTAGTATTTTTTTCAGTACTAGTGGTAACTTATTCTTAGTATTAGTAGTAAATAAAGATCTCATCCTTTTAGCATAGCAATAACATGTTTCTGTCGCTTCTTCAATACAAGTAGAAACTTCATTCTAATTATTAGTAGTAAATTCAGTCCTAGTAGTAGTAGCAACTAATACAAAGATGTCAACCTTAGTATAGCAATAACTACTTTTGTAATAGTAGCAACTTCTGTAGCTTTTTCCGTACCAGTAGCAACTTCGTTCCTACTATTAGTAGTAAATTCAGTCCTAGTAGTAGTAGCAACTTAAGAAGTCAGGTTAGGAAAATAGAAGTGTCCTTATTAGTAGCAACTTGATTACTAAAATGCATATCAGGTTAGGAAAATAGAAGTGTTCTTATCAGTAGCAACTTGATTACTATAATGCATATCAGGTTAGGAAAGTAGATGTATCCTTTTTCAATCTCTTGAACATTTTCTAACAATTGATTGATTATTTCTTCAATTTTTGTAATAGTATCACTTCAACTTTAGTCCTAGTAGTAGTAGCAATTCCAACTTATGATGTCAACCTTCACACAATAGTTACATGTAATGTGTTTCTGTTGCTTTTTTCCACTACCACTAGCAACTTCATTCCTACTCCCTCCGTTCTTAAATTAATGTCTCCGGTGACTTTTGAGTTACGTGTGACCTTTGCTTTTTTAAAAAAAATTGAAAGCAACTGAAGCTAAAATTTTATTCAAAAAATTATTAATGACAATTTTGACCTCATTGAAACAATAGGACAAAGGTGAGATCATTTAATCAAAGGGCAAAGAGTTTCCTGTTTGTACTGAAGCAAACACAGGCAAGGAGAAGTGATTTGCATCTTCTTAAGAAATAAATCTCCAAATTGATAATTCTGCTAGTACCAACTTCAATAGTGGTCATAGTAGCTATTTGTACAGTGCTCATAGTAGCAATTTTAATATTATTAGTAGTAGCAACTCTCGTTTATTTTTTTATATATGTATTAGGAACTATTTGTGTTGTCTTGGACGGTTGCAAAATTGTAATATGTGCATGTTTGTTACATTACATGGTAATGGTAATTTGTTTTCATCACATGTAAGGTGGTAGAATAACTACTTTTGGTCTTGTTGAAGTAGCAACTTGTTAGCCTGACTTCTTTTTCCTGTAGCAACTTTTCTTCCTGCACAGTAGCAACTTCGTCCTATACAGTAGCAACTTCTTGTTTCTGTACAGTAGCAACTTCTTGTTTCTATACAGTAGCAACTTGTCCTTTACAAGATCTGAAAAAAGTAACATTTTTATTTATATTGGATTGCAGTTTTTCCTGCGGAATCTTCACTATCAAGGCTATGGATTGTTGGGGACCGACACGCATGCTTTCCAAGATTGCTAACCGGGAGTGCCCAAGGCTTCGGAAGATCCTTGTCCATCAATGGTTGTCGAGCCCACAAAACGCTTTTCAGTACCAATAGCAAATCATTTCTAATAGTAATACTCCCTCCATCTTTTAATTGATGACGCCTTTTAGCTCAAATTTGAGCTAACGGGCGTCATCAATGAAAAAACAGAGGTAGTAGTAAATTCAGTACCAGTAGCAACTTCACTTTTAGCATAACAATAACACTTTCAGTACCAGTAGCAACTTCATTTCTATAGTAAATTCAGTCATAGTAGTAGTAGCAACTAAATATGTCAACCTTAGCATAGCAATGACATGTTTCTGTAGCTTTTTGGGTACCGGTTGCAACTTCGGTCCTAGTATTAGTTGCAAAAGCAACTTTTTATGGAATTGATCTCTGCAGTTATTGATAGAGGAAGTTTTGGGAGGGAAAAGCACAAAACTCAAAAGTTCTCTCTGGACTAACAGTAGCAACTTTTTTTGATCTAGCAGAAGCAACTTTTTTTTTCTAAACTATCAGTAGCTTGTTTGTTTTATCAGGATGTGCTACTGGTAGTTTTAACATGATTTGTTAAAAAAGAGTAGCTACTGCTACTACAGAAAAAGTTACTACCGGTAGTTTAGAAAAAAATAATAGTAGTAACTTCTTCTATAGTAGCAGTAGTAACTTTATTTTTTGAACAACCTCTTCTATAATCGTCTATAGCAAACCTTATTAGAACTTTTAGTTGGAAAGAAGGAACATTTCCTATACAGATTATGCGGAACTTCTCAACAGAGTTTGTCACCGGCTTTATTAGGCCACAACATAGAAACTAAGATCACATCCCACATTTTTTTCGGCTTCTTCACTATTTCTATTTTTTCTATAGTGTGCAATTTGCCTTCCGATAGAAAAAACAAAAGTTCTTCCTCGACTAGCAGTAGCAACTTTTTCAGGACTAGCAGTAGCAATTTTTTAATATAATTAGCAATAGTAACTTCTGTAGTAGGAGTAGCAACTTTATTTTTTTATAGAACAACTTCTTTACTAATCAACAGTAGCAAAGCCTATTAAAGCTTTTAGTTTTGGAACGTGCTTGTGTACCTTGTTACAGTGATCTGGGTTGAGTGTTGGACAGCACCATGGCATGGTAGAGCTTTATTATAAAATTCCTTTTGAGGTCTTGTATTAATGCTCTAGTTGAACAGCTTGTAACTCCGTGAGTGCATCTAGTTAATTAGCTTTGCTAGTTTTACTTGTTCCTGTAGCTATTCCTTAGTTATCTGATTGCCTCAAAGCTACAAGACCCGTCCTTGCGAATCAAGTTGCTTGCTAATACAGTTCTTGCATAACCTAGTTGTGTGAACTTTCATAAAAATAATTAGTGCATGTTTTTGCGACAGCTTGTTCTTTTTTTTTCCCCGCTTACTCATTGCTTTGAGAAAACGTCTAACACATTCCTGTTCAAGTAGCACTTGTCAGCCTAGTAGAGTAGCCATTTTTAGTCTTGTTGATGTAGCAATTTGCCAGTTTGGTCAAGTATCAATTTACTTCACTACTCCTGTAACAATTTATGTCCTTTTTGGTTTTCTTACTGGAGTTGCTACTGCTTGTAGTATAACTTATCCTATGCAAAAGTCTGCATTACTATACCTACTTGTTGTCATTGATGTATCTATTTCTTCAATTTAATTGTTATGAACAATACCTTTTTGTTTTTTACTTGGGCAGGTTTGTTTTGTGAGCCCCAACATAAAGAATGCACGTAATGCCTCTAGTTTCACACTAAACCATGGAGAAATCACTCGAAGATAAATGACAGCACGGGCGTTTAGCTTTGTCCAACCAAACAACCTTCGTGTGCTTACTGTGGGAATGAATGACATACGACCAAGGCTTATTTGTAAATCATGCGAGGAGATCAAGTCTAGCAAGTAGCAGCAATGATGTGTGATTGAAGATCATGTAATCTAGCAAATTGAGCTTATTATTTAAATGTGTGATGCATATTTTTCCTTGTGATTTTTGTAGGAATATGTCAGATACTGAAGTTTTATGTTACGGTTGTAGGAACCTTTTAATTATTTTTATTCTTATTATGTGGTAGCAAATTCTGTTCCTGATGATGGTAGTAATTTATGTTCATCACACGATAGCAACTTATATTTATGCTATGGGTAGTGAAATAGGCTAGTAAATTCTTGTCTATACTTAACTAACAATGTCAATACCAATGCTTAGCAGTCTTAGCTCTATTATTACTGATGGATTTGGCCTTGTAAAAGAATATCCAACAGTAGTAGCTTTTTATCCATAGTGTATGATTTTCCTTTCTATAGAAAACCATGTTATTCTTGGACCCATAGTAGCAACTTCTTCTCGACTAGCAGTAGCAACTTCTTTTCATAGAACAAATTCTTTCGTAATCAGCAACATGAATTGTAATAATACTTTTAGCAGTAACTTGAATAGCTATAGCCATACTAGTTTTCTATTCATTCAAGGATTTACATTCAGAAGCAGATGCTATACATGTTATTAGTCAAGTGCTACACAACTTCTAATCGCATGTCCATTAATCAAGGGCAACAACTCATGGCTTCTTCTTTGCCTTCTGACCTTTCATTACTGAAGATTGTTGCAAATGATGGATATAAATCAAAGCAAATAAAAAGAGACAGATGCACAAGAAAAGACAACACTATGCTACGGCCTTATGACCATGTGTTGCTACATCACAGACAGCACAGTTGCTACATCAAAAAATAAAATAATTGTAAACTGAGTTTGTTTACTTCCCATATCTAGTTGCTATCATAGACATCACAAGTTGCTACATCAGAAATATCACATCAACTACATTGATGTATACAACTAAAAGAAAAAAACTACATTGATGTATACTGATTAGGGTACATGGATGTATACTGATTAGGGCACATGGAATTCAACTACCGGTTCACTGGCTTCAGAAGATACATCAACATCCAGCAACAGTTGCTACCAAAGATATATCTTTCAGCATGGACTTCCACAAATTCAACACAAGTTGCTACAACAGTCACATCAAAAGTTACAACAGAGACAACACATAGAGCAATAGATACTAGAAACAAAAATATTTTTTGTTCACTTCGAAGCGGTAGAAAGGGTCGAAGAGATAGGAAAATCTAACGATCAAATTTGATGGGCTTCTAGTTCTACAAGTAGAGAAAAATCTGAAGATACATGTATCAACTTTATACAGGTAGCAACTTCATTAGTTTTGTTAGAATGTAATTATAGTCCTATATTATGTAGTTGCTTATTATCGTGTTTTTTCTTAAATAGTTTTGACAGCAAGCAATTGATTTCTTATTTGGTAGAACCAAATAAGTGACATGTACATTTTGGTATAAATTCAGTATATATGATAGAAATATCAGTGTGGGAGTAACAGAGGAAAGAACTTCTAACCTTTTTAAAAAAATAATTCTCTCTGCACGCAATCTTTTTTGACTACGGTAGCAATTTTTTTATGGATTAGCAGTAATAACTTCTTCTATAGTAGCACTAGTATCTTTTGTTTCCAAAAAAAGCAGTAGTAAGTTTATTTTTTTCCTCTAGAACAGCATTTGTACTAGACCTTAGCAAACCCTACTAAGACTTTTAGTTGCAAAGAAAGAACCTTTTCCTATACATAATATGTTGAACTTCTTCATAGACTTTTTAGCTGCTTTAGGCAACATATTTTTCAGCTTCTTCACTGTTTTTTTTTTTTTTGATTTGCGGTAACAGTTTTTTGTCCATAGTGTATTAGTGTATGATTTGTGTTTCAATAGAAAAAAGTAGTAGCAACTTTTTATTGATTAGTAGTAGCAACTTTTTTTTTTAACTAGCAGTAGCAACTTTTCATCAATTAACAGTAGTAACTTCTTCTATAGCAGCAATAGTAACCTTTTTTTTTATAGAACAACCTCTTTTCTTCGACAGAAGCAAGCCCTATTAAAACGTTTTTGACTAGAGGTAGCAACTTTTTATTTACTAATAGTAGTAATTTCATTTATAAAAGCAATAGTAACATATCAAAAGTGCTTATGTCATTCTTATATTGATATATTCTTTGTCCGCATGGTGGACTAGCTATTTTGGTCCTTTTCAAGCAACAAGTTCCTTTTGATAAGTATTTTCGCACAATAAAATGTAGTCCAAAAATCATATGGAAGCGAATTAACAAATACAATACATTGCGTAAGAAAACTTACTTGAATAAAAGAATAAGTAAAACCCTTATGGTGACAACTTACGTCATTCTTATGCTGACAACTTGTACTTTGTCTCTGATAGCAATTCATAGTGCTTGCAAACATACACATATCTTAAAATCATATAAATAATAATAAATGTAATTATAGTGTCATTGCTGTAGCGAAAAAAATGTCACATGGAGATAATGAACGCAATGCCATACAGTAGTGGCAACTAACAAACATGTCACTCAAAGGATAAGTGTTCTTCAGATTTAAGAACATACAAAAAGCTAAATGTGTAACTATATATATAAATGGTTTCACCTCCTAGTCTGACACTTGCTTTGCTGCTTTACATTCTGTAGCCATTGCTTTCCAATCAAATGACCTCCATTTTAGTCTATTTTCTAGGCTTGAAATCCAGGAATAAGCAAGCAATTTTCTGACTTTTGTAAACTTCAGCATTGGTGGTACCTGGAAGTTTTTCCTAACTCCCCAATGTTCACCGCACTCTTTCCTGAATGATTGTTGGCAAATGGTTAGACAAAAAACTACTGGTGCTACTGCCATTCAAGTAGATTCTAAAAGTTTTAATAGCATTTTCCTATTGCTGATAGGAAACAAATTGCTACTGCTACTACAGAAGAAGTTGCTATTGATAGTTTGGAATAGGTAGCTACTGCTAGGAACATGCATTTAGTTGAAAGAAAAAATATTAATGTGGCTCTAACGGTATGATTTGCTACTGGACAATCATTTCCAAAAAGTTAATATTGCATTCATAATATAAGTTACTACTACTACATACATCACAAGTAATCTACACTTGCCTTATCAGGAGTCGTGTTATCCCCCAGCTGCGGAGGTTTTCCCTCTTCTCCTTTATGACCAACTTGAGGCTCTTTTGGAGCTGTGGTTGCTTATGTGATATCAACATTAAGGTCATCAATCCAATTATAAAAAATAACATTCAGTTGTGTGAAACTGAAAATTAATCTATACACTTGATTGAAAGACAAAAAAAAAAAGTTTTGGTGCACTAACAGTGTGTGTTGCTACTGCACTGATACTACAAAATTGCTAGTGATACAAAAAAAAAAGTAACCTTTTGTTAGGCATCTCTGCTACCTCCTCTGTTTTTCAGTTTATTTTTTCATGAATTGCATGTAATTTGCTAATGAGAACAAAATAAAGGTTCACATATTAATAGCAACCAGAAAAAAGTTGTTACTGCTACTACATATGAAATCACTACTGCTAGTTTACAAAAAGTTGCAGCTGCTAATGTATAGGACAAGGTTCATTCTTTGCAACTACAAGTTTTAATAGGGTTGGGTACCGTCGACAAGAAAAGAAGTTGTTTTATCAAAAAATAAAGTTACTACTGATACTATAGAAGAAGTTACTACTGCCAATGTATAAAAAGTTTCTACTGCAGGTTGTTCTATGAAATTGAGATAAATACAACTACTGCTAGTTTATAAATGTTACTTCTTTGCAACTAAAATGTTTCAACAGGATTTTGCTACTGTTACTTAGAAAACAAGTTGTTCTATTAAGAAAAGTTGTTATTGCTACTACATATGACATCACTACTGCTAGTTTATAAAACTTGCTACTGCTAGATAGTCTACTGATGGCTGTGCCATCTCAAGCGTCACCCGGCTAACAAAAGAAAGTATATACAAAAGGGTAGACATATATAATGGTCTACCGTCTGAAAAACTGAGAGAGATTAAGGAATGCAGTTTGCTAGTGTCATCCATCTCTCTGAATCCTAACAGCAGACACCTGCCATTTCAGGGAGAATATGTATCAAATCTTCAGAATGACACACAGCTGTTCGATAGACTGATTAATTGCATATATATTCCAATTACCATGGCAAAAGAGCAGGGAATATAACATCAGTGTAATTTCATATCAATACGCTGATTGCTTAGAATTTGCATTAGATGTTTGCTCCATCCTACTCCATTGGCATTTGTCCTGAAGATGCATCTTGTACAAACAGCGAAATCAACAAACTTTGTATAAAGAACCACCCTAGCAGTAGCAATTCGTGTCAATTGGAGCACTCTGACCTTGAGGACGTTGCCTGCTTGGTGGTCCAGTAGCATCCGCGGACGTCGTTGCCGCAGGTGAAGGCAATCTCCTGCAGCTTCATGGACGCGCTGGAGCTGAAGTGCTGAACACGAATAACTGCTTCTTTATACACTTGCGCCTGGATCGCGGAGGGAGGGGAGGCAACAGAATCGCAAGAGGGGGCTGCTGCCGAGCCACAATTGGTTAGCGGGAGGAGGGGCGCCTGGATTAAAGCAATTTAAGCCGTCGCATCTGGGATGGGGTGCCGTAGCATCGGGCAGAGGGCGGAGGGAGATCGCCGGCTGCTGCGGCGCGCCTGGGATGGGGCTTAGGAGGCTCCCGGGCGGCGCGCCGGGGACGAGGCTGAAGAGGCCGCCGGGCGGCGCTCCGGGGACGGGGCGGGGGAAAGCGCTGTGCGGGAGATGGGGCGGAGGGAGCCGCCGCACCGGGGATGGGACGGATCAGGCAGACGGGGACGGGGAAGGAGGCGGCGACCAACTTAGACAGCATGTTGGTTCCTTTCCCGATTTGGTTTCGCGCTGCGCGCGGAAAAGAAAGGTCGGGGCGGACGCGCGATTCCCTAACGCGCGTACGGACGCGCCGTAACCGCGTCCTTCGTTGATCCTCGGCCGGTGCGCACGCCTCGACGGTGGAGACTCCTCGAGTCCCGAAGTGTAGTGTCACATTGTCACACACTTGAGCATGTTTGGTTTGCGTCACGACATGATTCTTGGATCATCCGATCCTGTATCCGAACCTGTGTCCACGTTTGGTTTGCGGCACGGAACGACGTCGTCCGTCACCAACTTGTCCCGTGCTGCCGTGCAGTAGCCCGCGCAAGCCAACGGCTGGAACCGACTCATTCTTCAAAAAGTAACAGACGACTGCATGCTGGACGACTCATGCTGAATGAGATGAATCCTCAAACCAAACATGCTGTTGGCGCTCAAGTCAGTCTAGACAAAACTTGGATTCCAAGTTTCGTCGCGCGTTGAAGGCGGATCGGACGAACGAGAACGCGTCTTCTTCAGACCCCCACCCCGTCTCACCGTTGACTCGACAAACCCCGCGACCAACATCAAAACCCACTCCCGTGTCCCGTCGCTCGTGGGATGAGATTGAGCTGGTGATTGGGTTCGGAATCCAATTCAACCATCATCTTCCGTTCCTGCTGCGGATTCGTTTCCTGCGTCCAAGGATTGCGCAGACCGAAGTCTGTCGATACCACAGAGCGTCGCGCCGCCTCGCAGTCGCAGGTGCTATTCATCTTCGCAAAATTTGGGGGCACGTCGGGCCCTGCGCGGGATTTGGTTTTGTTTCCCATTTTGTTCTTATAATGATGTGGTTGGGCAGGTGGATCCTGTACGCTCGATCCTAGCTCCGGCCACAGGCGGCGACGCGGCGTCCACTTCGTGTCCTGCAGATTCCCAAATGCAGCATCAGGCTCCCGCAGCAGCCGTTAGTCCCGCGATTTCCCATGTGCTTTGTTTCGTATTACGATCGATTTACATCATGATCAGGCGTGTTGTAGTTGTGCTCAGCTTAATTCAGCAATCGTGTGTGTTTGCTGGCTAGGCTGAACATGGAGTGGAGAGCGTCAAGCAACAGCTCTGCAGAATGGTTGCATCGCCTCTGTCTGCAACAGCAACGGGCGTCGATGTGGAGCCAATGCTCGATGTCTCAAGACCAGGATTCGGTGACTACCAGTGGTATGTCTTGGTTAATTGCGGTCTCTAGATAATCAATTATTCAATTATCTTCTTGAGTTTTATTTAGTATAAGCAAGATAGTAATAATTTGTTGACCGTACTCAGCAACAATGCAATGAGTTTATTTGCAAGAATAAGAGGCACAGGCACATCCTACCAGAATCCCATAGCAGTTGGACAGGTATCGACATGGCCTGACCTGATGTTTCCTCATTACATAGTTGCCTTGCTTTTATTCTTTCCCCCCTTTAAACCACAGAGTTTTTGTATTTCCAGGCGATTGCGAACAACCTGCCTCCTTCTGACATTGTTGAATCCACCTCTGCTGCTGGGCCAGGATATGTTAATATAGTCATATCCAGTGACTGGATTGCAGAGGTTTGATTTGGATGTTGAGTTCTTAACCACTGATAGTAGTCCTAGTGATATAAACTCCTCTTACTGAAAATCCTCCACAATTGCAGAGAATTCAGAGCAAGCTCATCCATGGTATCAAAACATGGGCACCGAAGTTGCCAGTTAAGAGAGCATTGCTTGATTTTTCATCTCCTAATATTGCAAAGGAGATGCACGTTGGGCATATACGGTCAACTATAATTGGAGATACACTAGCACGCATGTTTCAGTTCGCTAATGTCGAAGTTCTTCGACGTAACCATGTAGGAGACTGGGGTACACAGGTATTGATCTATAATGTATTGAAATGGTAAATTTCCACCCAGTTTATAAATCTTCGTTTTGAACTAATACAAATATCAATATGTCAGTTTGGTATGCTGATAGAATTTTTGTTCGAGAAATTCCCAAACTGAGAGGAAGTTGGTAAGCAGGCCATTGGAGATCTTCAGGTATGTGAAGGATATGACAATACCAAATTTTAGTTGCTTAAGTAGTATCTTATTGCTTAAGTAGTACCTTTCTGGCTATTTTTTTTTTAAATAAATCTTACTCAAACATTGAGCGGATAACCTGCTTCCTTCCTCCAAATGGTAAAATATGAGTTGCAGCTGATTTCCATAACACCAAAGGATTGAGTTCAGGGAGACTACACAATGTTGCAGGGAGTAATGTGAATTTGAAGCTATGTTATACTCTGCCCACATACTTTGTGTTTGCTATGATGATTACTGCCGTGTACCCATGTGTTTCAACAATCTTCTTGACTTTCCAAAACTCTGAATGCTTAAAATATTCACATTGTATAAAAGAGCCTTTGTTCAAACGTCTTGTCATTTTTATTAATTATTTCAAAAACTAATTGTGTCTGAATATCTGTTACAGAGCTTCTACAAAGCATCTAAGACAAAATTTGATGAGGATGAAGATTTTAAGGGCAGGGCTCAGCAAGCAGTAGCTCAGCTGCAGGTTCGTTTTGTTATGATAAGTGGCTTTTAATCTAGCTCTGGGGGTGACTCATCTCCAAGCAATACTTGAATTGTAGCAAGGGCAAGACAGATACCGAGCTGCATGGAAGAACATATGTCAAATCAGTCGGGATGAGTTTGATTTGGTCTACAAGCGCTTTGGTGTGGAGCTTGAAGAAAAGGTAGTTTACTTTCTCTGGTTGCCTAGCACTGAATGGTTGCAACTATATCAGCTAATATAAAGATGGAGGGTATATACTCTGTGTATTAAAATTTGTGGCAAAGATACACATGCAATTCTAGTATTATAATTCCAATGTGCATTTTTTATCTTCACCAAAATATTTAATTGTTTCAATATTAAATAAAATGATTTCATGGACATGCTTGGGTAATTTCAACCACCTTGCCTGTGCTATCATGCTGCCCGTAATGTCTAATCAGATCTCCTATTTACTACTTTGAAATGATTTGCCCTTTGATGGAATACTGATAAATTAATGTCCATTCATGTTTTGGGAAGATTTAATAAGTTCGTTCTACATTTTATTCATCTTGAAACCAGTGTGGTGTGGTGTGTGTTGTGCGGGTTCTTACCCTTTTCTTCTTAATATAATGATACGCAGCTCTCCTGCGTGTTCGAGAAAAACATTGATTTGTTGTCAACTTCACCTCACCGATAACATTGTTGACTAAAATTTGAATCTTCTCAGGGGGAGAGATTTACAATCCTTATATTCCGCCAGTTTTAGAGGAATTCACAGCCAAAGGTTTGATCACGGAAAATGAAGGTGCTAGAGTTATATTCATTGAAGGCCAAAATGTCCCATTGATAGTGGTAAAAAAGGATGGTGGCTTCAACTATGCTTCCACCGACTTGGCTGCTCTTTGGTTAGTTGCTAAAACACCCAATTACAAATTGTTCCTTTTGAACCTTCTCTCCGTGAGGACACATCCTTGTTAAATGTTTACCTTTGATATGACATCAGTACTTTATGTCCTATAGCACATTCTTTCCAGTGCAATGGCTTTGGTAAACTCATCTCTGTTTTTTAAAAAAAATAAAAACCATGAAGGTATCGACTTAATATGGAGAAGGCAGAATGGATAATATATGTGACGGATGTTGGTCAGCAGCAACACTTCCATAAGTTTTTCAGTGTGAGTACCACGTACTCTCTTTATCTTTACAGATTACAATTGTCAGTTCTGGGACTCATGTTGAATGAACACTAGCAAGGGATTTCAATCTGACGTGTTGTTGCTGAAACTGATTGTAGGCTGCTAGCATGGCTGGCTGGCTCCCAGAAAAAAAAAAAAACCTCGACGGGCAGAGGCAGACCGCCTCCCCGCTTTTTATTAAGAGGATGCAGGGCTCGAACCCGGGTCTCCTGCCTGGGAGCAACCTCCCATAGCTGGTCGCCCACGAGAGCACCTGCTCCCAGAACAAAATGGGAAGAGGTACCCAAAAACGAGCCATGTTGGCTTTGGCCTTGTCCTTGGGCCAGATGGCAAGCGTATCCGAACTCGTGCGTCTGAAGTTGTTCGACTAGTAGATCTGCTTAATGAAGCTGAATCCCGGTGCAAAGCAGAGCTTAAGAAACGCCTTACTGAAAATGATACTTTATTTTCTGTCCCGTTTTAATCTTAAAAAAAATTCTCTTATAGCTGAACATGACACCATCATTGATTTGCTCAGGTAAAATTGCTGACTGGACAGACTATGAGATAGAGAAAACTTCAGAGATTGTAGGATTGGGCGCGGTTAAGTGAGTTTGAATTCTCTTCTGTGTTAAATTCGACCTACAAACATCATATCTTTATATGGATATCATTGCTTCAAACCCTTTGAAAGAGAGAGAAGAAAAACATTATCTGTGTATTCTGAATATGTATTTTTATCGTACGGTCAGATTATCCAATAGCTTATACACTATATTTATGCGCTTTAAAATCATCTATCTCATTTTACTTAGCATTCTATTTGGTGTTTAATTTCTCATGACTGAACAGCTAATATAAAGCTGGAGGGTATATACTCTGTGTATTAAAATTTGCGGCAAAGATACACATGTAATTCTAGTATTATAATTCCAATGTGCATTTTTTATCGACGTTCAGGTATGCAGATCTTAAAAACAACCGGCTAACAGACTACACGTTTAGTTTCGAACAGATGCTAAGTGACAAGGTACACTATTCCATTTGATTGATTTCTTCATCTTTATTGCCTCCGTGTATTTTTGTTGAAGTCCTAAAATTTGTTACATTTTATGATGATCACACAATGATTCTATAAAGCAGGGAAATACCGCTGTCTACCTTCAGTACACGCATGCTTGTATCTGTTCCATCATCCGGAGAGCTGGAAAGGATATAGAAAAGCTAAAAATGGTAAGCATATTAGTTGCTACACTTTGAAACCATCAATTCTTAGAACAGAACATCAAGTGATTACTAATAGTTGTTTCTATCCTTGTTTTGGTTATTATCAGAGTGGATCCATTACTTGTATACATTCTGACGAGCGAACCCTAGGATTACATCTTATCCGGTTTCAAGCGGTATGTCAGTATGTGTTCAGAGATCTTAACCAAAGTTCGTTTAATAATAAGGTCTTGAATGCATACTTTTACTGCGACTGGAACTCTAACAGCAGCCGAGACATTTCACTTATGAAGTAGCAGTTGTATTTAGCTGTTTTCATAGACACAAACCGTACATTTTTTGTTGACACGAACACAGACCATACCTAGTGATGCACGAGTCTTTCAAACCGTCGTATTTTTTTTGAAACGAACCGGCACAAGACAGTGCCAATTTTATTAATTAAAGAAGAAATAAATACAAGTATGTAGTTTTGGGAGACTACATACAGAAAACAAAAAACACAGACAACAGTAAACGCAACAATCCTACAAAAACACCACCACTCAGGCTGGTCGGATTGGGACATCGACACAAGCCACTCAAAACACTACCTCCACAAGACAACTCAGCCTGGTCAGATCGGGACATCAACACAGACAAGAATACTCCACTGGGCAGCAGAGGCAGACACAAAGCATAGCCACTGCGGCTAACAACCTTTTCCAATCCATGAAGTCCCCGGCAAGGCACAGCCCCATGGCGATAGGGATTACCGAGAAAAACAGACCGCACTGCACCGAGAAGGCCACCGCTATGCGGGACCTGCCGCCATAGTGCCGCTGCAACATCACACACCATCCGACAGGGTGAAACCACCGGATCCGGACCGCACGCAGGCCGCCTCGCAGTCATCACCACGAGAACACAACACGCGGGGGCCTCGCCACATCCGCCGTTGGACACTCTCGCCGCCTCGTACAAAACACCACCGCGCGGGGGCCTCGCCACTTCCGCCACAGTACTCCATGTCGCGGATCCGTTTACTATGTCGCCATCAGGAAGATGAGTAATGGTGCCCCGATTCCAAGGTCCCCGTTGAGCAATCGAGCCAAGCCCGCCAGACAACATCCTCTCGTTGCACCGCCCGCTCAGACAACCACCCTTGCCATGCCAGCAAAACCAATTGTCACTTGCGCCGTCTTACGACGTTGTACTGCACCGGAGTCACCGAGCAAGGCTAAGCAACCCGCCGCAGTCCGCTGCAAGCCAAGTCGCCCCATGTTGTCGTTGCCGCAAGCGCCGTCTTCCGACGTTGTTCCGCACCGCACTGACAGCCGCCAAGCGGCGTCAGCCGCAGCAGTCCGCTGCAAGCAGCCAGCCCGACAGACATGCGGCAACCACAGTTTGCCAACACAACGATGATGCCTCCATGTGAGCTTAGCAACCCCCGTGAAGCTCATCGCCTATACCATGCCGCCATCACCGATTTGCAGTCTCCTATGACGAGCGATGTCCCGTATTGCTAGAGCAGAGTTGGGTCTCTCGAGACGACGCCTCCAAGGAGGCACGACGCCAACGGCGCCGTCGTCGCTCGTCCAGAGGCTGGACAGGGTTTTCACCCAGAGAACCTCGTGCACCAGGAATGGGGCCGCACCATGACGCCCCCCCCCCCCGGGGAAGACGACGCCCCAGGGCGCCGTCGCCATGGCCAGCAGCAATAATGCCGCCAAAAGGCTTTCGCCCGGAGCATCCCAACCCTGGCGAGCACGCACTCTGCCCGGCGAAACAAGACCGCCGTCGAGGAGACCCCTCGGGGCAGCGGCACCGCCTTGTGGCCTCGCTTCGCGCCGCCGTACTGCCTCGCACCGTCCTCGATCTCGCGCGCTGCCGTCGGCCATAGCACGAGAGCCGCAGGAAGCTCGCCATCCGCCCAGATCCGTCGGGGGCGCAAGCCGCCAAGCCACCCATGGCCAGGCCATCGCCAGGAGGGAGCACGCGTCGCACGGGCCCGAGACGCCGCCTCCGATCCCCCTGCGCAGCCCCTGCGCCCTCCTTCGTCTCGCACGCGCACCCTCCGCCGATGACTGAGCCGCAACTTGACGCCGCCCCGGAGCGCCCGCCGCCGACGCAGCTCCGTGCGCCGGCGCGCAGCCGCCATCGCCTCCGAGCGCCGGCCTTGCCCAGATCTGGCGCGAGAAGACGACCGGCATGGTGAAATGTCCCGCCGTCGCCATCCTTGGGGCCTCGCGTCTTCCGGTTGACCCCTCCGGCGACGGCGAGGGTGGGAGGAGGGGAGGTGTGGGCGGCGGCGGCGGCGGCTAGGGTTCGCCACCCGAGTCGCCCGAGCGGGGGGCGACGCGGGGGCCAGGAGAAATTTAGTTCTTCAAACCGTCGTATTATCAATGTGACACCGGCGTTACTGCAATATCCAGGTTGTCGAACAGGCCTGCACCGATCTGTTTCGGTGTTTCCCCATTATCTGTGATATTACTTGAACAGCTTATCTGAAGCATTCTCAAAGTTCTACACCAACTCGCCCGGTACAATTCTCACCACACATCCAAATTTTTCTTTCCATACCACCTTGTGTTTTTGGACTCTCCAGTTTTGGCCCTTCTGAACTACATTTTGATTGATTTACACACGTACATGTTTTCCAACAGGTGATCAGGTCGCCGGAAGAAACAAGCCGCATGATGCTTGGCGAAGCAACCGCAGTCGTAATGGGACAGTGTTTCTACATGCTAGGCATAACACCAGTCCACAAGCTATAAAAGTCCTTGTTTCAAGTCAATTCTGTATGGTTCTTGGACCCATAACAGCCATAGAAAGATAGTTCAGTTAAGTTCACAAAATAAACTCCACAGGCATCAGCTCGATGTAAATAGTTGTATTATCTTTCATGAGTATTTTATTTCTTATGCTTCTCCTTAGGTCCCTTTGTGTGTTCAGTATTTCCATGACCTGAACACTTTGATTACACCGTCGCTGGTTGACTGTTACAACCGAAACACTTACTCTTCAATAGCCTGCAATGCGGACAGGCTAAGGGGGGAAACTGTACTCATAATTCAAATTAAAGCCCCCTGATTTTTCAAATGCTGGGCCATAACTCATAAGTCTGTCTCATTTTCCCGCACATCAGCACCACCATGGTAATGAGTAAACGCAAGTTACAACAAAGATAGTAAGATAGGACTAATCTTGCAAATGAAGACTCAAATTCTGTTGCGGCAAACTTTGCAACACCGTCACTGACTCACTGCGGGGACATATGAGGTTTTGCTGCTGCCTAGCCCACTTTGAGCAGCAACTCGGGCACTTGTAATGTTTTATGCTTTCTGCCTTCGCAGGACTTATCTTCACGCACTTGCCGTGGTACCACCTTTCACAGAGGTCGCATCCGATCCAGAATTCATCTTATGTTTACCGTACCAATTTCTAGATTAGTAGTTGATACACATATACAAAGTAGTTTATTGCACATACATATTTATTTATTATATCATAAGAGTACAATACATAGTCTTATGTTACAAACTAAGGGCTAGCAGACTAGCCAAGATACAACATTTATTAAAAGCAAAGTAAACATTATAAAACACCACAGACAAACTTGAGCAAATTTTGACCCTATTCGTCATTATCATCTCTTACGACTTCTTCTTCTTCCTCCTCCTCTGTAGGGTAGCAACAAAAATAAGTACATAAGTTACTCAACAAACCCTACACTACTCGAGGGTATGTATTCATGCATATTTGATATTAGTAAGGAATAGGCTATAAGGCTCATTTGCAGAAAGACGTTTTATGCAGGGTTCAGCAGATCAAGGAATATATATAAAAACAGGAGAATTTGATTGTCATATTTTAATTTGTTGGACCTGAGAGAGAATACTTCAACCCCGCCAGTTCTTAAATTTTAGTTGGGCCGTCTGAGACGAATAATATCATAACGACCCGGCACACTTGCCAAACACTTCCGAAAACACAGGCGTCTAAACACCCACTCACACGCCAAGAATAAGAAAGTGGCTAATCAACGTGAACTCATGACATAATGTGTCATATGCCGTGACAACGTCCAATCGATTGAATTTTCCACTCTGCAAAGGTTGTACATTTTTTTCACAGTTTATGTACTCCGGCGTAAGAGAGTAACATAACGCCTCAGCCATTTTCTCCGCGTAGTCCCACAAACCCACCAAGGAAGATTAGGATCCTTCTCCACTAAGAAAGAGGTGTGCGACACCTTTGACCAACAATACGGGTATTCATTGCCCGAACAATTAATAAACAACTACGTCGCTCCTAATGTCCCTTTGCCACTACCAGCCTATTGATGGAAATTGCTTGCAGGAGTACTAAGAAGGTAGGTAGAAGTTCTGCCCATGACAGGATCTGTGGTTGTACGAGAATCATTATGCTTACAGTCACGAGAACCGGTCTTTATGTGGCCAGGACGAGCACCATCATTCCACACCATGGAAACGCATTTGTAAACGTATGTACTCCCTCCAGTTTTAAATTGTTGACATCATTGACCGTTTTCCGTTACGTTTGTTCGTCTTATTCAAAAAAATTTAAAATTTATCATATATTTTGTTATGATTTGTTTTATTATTAAAGAAAGTTAAAATATACCTTATAACTTTGCATGTTTGAACTAATATTTTGAGTAAGACAAATGGTCAAAGGTAACAAAAAAAATCAACGGTGTCAACCATTTAAAACCGGAGGGAGTATGTGAGAAGGTGTAGCAATGTAGAAACATTGCGGTATCCTAAGCCATTTCTAGTAGTAAGGTGAAAAGTGCCATAATAGAAATGATGGTACTATCCTAAGTTTATCAAGGCAACGGGTAAATCAAGGGTAAGCAAGGACTAGATATTCATGTCTAAATACTTTGCATCAATATCACTAAGCAAGTGGGTTGATAACTACTCAATGTAAAATAACTATTAATGCATATAATAATGGGGGTGTTCGTTTCATGGGGTCTAAAATTTAGAGGGGTCTAAAAAAAAGAATCTTATCATTTAAGAGTATTAAATAAAGTTTAATTATAAAACTAACTGCAGAACCCCTGGTCTAATTCGTGAGACGAATCTAATGAGGGTAAGCAATCCGTGGTTAGACGATGGTTACTGTAGCATTACTGTAGCATGACTGTAGCAAAATATAGCTTACTTAGGCTCGTTAGATTCGTCTCGTAAAGATGTACCCATCTGTAAAAATGTTTTATCATTAGACTTTATTTAGTACTAGATTCTCTTTATTTAGAGGCCTCTAAAATTTAGCGCTAAAAGAAACGAACATGGCCAATATAGAAGGCCACATAAGTGCAATTCAAAAACATAGGATCAATCATGATCAAGGAAAAGTAAGGCTTGCCTTCAAAGTTTATGTCTGAATCCTCCTCGTATGCCTCGATCTCGGAGTTGTCCTCTTGCTCCTCTTCGTCTATACGTTAACAACGCCAAAATAAATACTAGCATATAAACAAAATAAAGCAAATAAACCAAATAAGAATCAAATGAATTAAAATAGAGAAATCAGAGAGGTTTCTGGAGTAACTAAGGGTAGGAATAGGTTCTAGAGACTTCCCTATTTTCTACTATTTTTGGGGATTTTTTCCTATATTGAAAAAGGCTAGAAATGAACTTCTATGTACACTAGCGGGGTGTGCCTAGCATTTTTGGTTGCGCGCAGACAGGTGGGGCTAGGGTGTTAGTGGCTCGGGTGCATGACTCATGGGGTGTGCGCCGTGGACCAGGGTTTTTGGTCCACGGTTCATATGCCTATGGTTCACGTGAACCGTGTCTACGCGCTAGGGATGTGAGTACGGTCCAGTGGACCGGGTGCACGGACGCATGGGGTCGAGTGGCTGGCGCGGCGGCGCAAAGAGGTGCGCGGCGGGGGCGCCACCAGCGGCTCTGTTGCTCGGCGACGACACTGGTGTGTCTTAGGGTGGAGATCTCGGTGCGGCGGAGCTGTGCGACGCATCGCACAGGTGCGACGAGGACCGGAGTGGCGGTGACAGCTCGCCGAAGGGTGCGCGACGGCGGTGTCATGGCGGAAGTGTGCAAGGAGTGCAGTTCGACGTGTTTTGGTGTGGTGCGGGAGGTGCACGGTGGTGTGACGAGCATGGGTGGCAGCAGGGCGTGGCCAGACGTGCTATGGTGGCGTGCGGGTGCGGCAGCACAGGGCGACGCTCGGTGCACGCATAGTTGCGGCCCGGGGCTCGGTAAATGGTGGTGCCGAAAAGGTAGGGCAGGTCGAGATATACACGACGCGCTAGCAGGTTGAGGAGAAGGGGGCTCGCCGGCGGTGAATCGTGCGGCGGCCGGAGTTGGGGAAGAAGGGGGAGGAAGCGAAATTGGGCAGCGGTAGAGGCTAAAACTTACTGGAACTGGTGAGCGGTGATGTGAAGCGGAGCCATGGGAGGGTTTATATAGGGCAATGGAAGTCTAAGGCAGTTGGAACGGTGACATGGCCATGGCGGCACGTCGCCAGGCACGTGTGCGTGCGCGGCTTTGCTTGGCGAAGTGGCTTGGTCTCGGGACTTGTTCACTGGCTTGATGCGGCACATGGTCAACAAGGCGGTGAAGCTCCTGCGTGGCAGTGCTTTGGCGGCGGTGCACGTGAACGCAGCGGTATGGGCGACGGGTGGCGCGTGGGGTCGGTGCGGGAGGTGGTGTGCGGGGCCGGTGCTTGAGGCGGTGACACGTTGGCTCGGCAGCGGGGTCCGCGGAGTGGCGGTGCATGGCGGCGTCGCGCGGGCCGGAGGCGGGTTGGGCCGGGCTAGAGCGGGTTGTGGACGGGCCGGGGAAGGAAAAGAAGTGGTGTGGCCCAGCGGAGAGGAAAAGGAGAAGTGGGCCGGGAGAAATCAGCCAACGAGCGAGGGAGAGGAAAGAAAAAGTTTAAACTTTTCCAGCCGCGGTAAAATCAAATAAAATTCATAATAATCCAATGAACTCGAATAAATTCAAATAAAATTTGAAAATTCAAATCCTAATTCTAGTAATCATGTTGGCAAGTCCCCTTTTTAATTTCCTATCAAAGTTTCCATTTCTCTAATATTCTTAAGCTTCGTAAGTTGAACATTTATTTTAAAAAATCTTGATTTTATCCTAAAATTCTATGAAATGTTCCCAGAGTGATTTTTATTAATCTTTTAAAATTTGGATCGTGACACAGGTTCCACATAGGGTTTCACCGTGATCATTGTCATCTTCTCCATATGCTTCATCAACTGATTTGCCGTTATCAACTGATTTGCCGTTATTTTCTACCTGTCAATCATGCGATGGCTGGAGTGTAAGAGCAGACTGAACATAACAGGATAAGACAGCTAGAACAATAAAATGATATTACCTTAACCGAGGGCTTGGTTCTAACACCATTGTCCATACTGGACCTCTCCTTAGATTGTCTCACACCGGAGACAACTTCAGAAACAGTTTGCAAATCCTTAAGCATGCCACATAAATGCTTCCTATTGGATGCCAGGGAAAACAACGAGATATCAGCACCATAAATCATATTACATAGAGTTAACGACATCACAACATTGACTTTTTGAAATATAGATCATGATCACAACATTGACTCCATCGCATATTTGAAACAAAGCCTTTCTATCCCAAGCTAGAGATGAAACCTGCAGGGTCCAACAAAAGAGGCAAAACCAACAAGAGATGCAAACCAACCAAAAAAGAAAAAACAAAAACAGGGTAAAAAAAGATAAAGACGAGAGAAGGAAAAGGGAGAAAAGATAAAAGACCCAAGCGTAAAGGTACAAGAAGGAAAAATCAAGGTTTCGGCACATGGATTGCTTGCTTCCACTCTCTCCTATCCAAGCCTAGCTCCTCAGCAATATTCCAATCCTTCATGTCCCTCCTCACCGACTCTGTCCATGTCAAAGTTGGTCGACCTCTACCTCTCTTCACATTTTCGAGGCATTGTATTATCCCACTAGGTCCAGAAGTATCCTCCGGTCTTCGTTGTACATGTCCAAACCATCTCAAGTGGTGAAATTCACCACAACTCTTGACACATGTAGGAGCATACATTATTCTATGTACCGCAAATCATAGAACACTTGACTGATAAAACCATATGATCAATATCAAACAAAAACACATTACTCTTTCGGGGTAATTCTGATGCCCTTGATGAAGAGGCCCTTTTTCCACTGCCCACCGTACTCAAATAAGGAGACCTCCATTTCTCCCTTCAGCCCCTGCTCTGCTTTCACCTCCCCAACCTTAAGCTGCAGCCACTGCCCTCTTGGTTTCTCCTGCAGGTTCTCATTCCGCTCCTGAACTGTTCCGTTGGGGAGCTTGAGCCGGAGGTTTACCGGGACTGTCCAACCATATGCTTGCTTGGTAAGCATCACTTCAAATACAACCTCGTACGTGACTCCTGGTGTAAGATGGGACGATTCCAGCTTCCCATGGATCTCCAGCCAGCAGACGTTTTTCAGTGACACCGCCTCGATTTCGGTATCGCTGCAGGTTAGATTCAGAACAGAAACAGCAGTCAGTCGGTGGATAACCAAGAGGCGAGAAGGTGAGCATGGCTAAGCCAACTTGAAGCCTGGAAAATAGCTCATGTAAACAGAGCCATGTGAGGGTAGTAGTTGTTGTTTGCAGTAGTACCTTGTTTCTTTCAGGAGATGCCAACTCCAGTACCTGGGGTCTTCGCCCCAGGTGATGTACAATGCTCTAGGGAACAGCATGAAGCAGTTGCCCCTGGTTTTCTCATGCACCCAGTACTTCTGCACCAATTGTGAAATAAGAAATTACAGTCAAGTAATACTGCCACAAAGTATCCACAAAACACTTAAATGTTCCTATTATTTACTTGCCTTTGTTTTCCCAGCCAGGAAGATCCCAGTGGCGGTCATCTCCTGAGCAATGATCTCATTGAACTTGTGAGGAGGCGGCGCTCTCTTTGACTGGGCCTGGTTGCTACCTGAAGTAGAACTGCCCGTCGCCACCGGCACGGCATGGCCGTCCCCGACACGGGATGAGGCAGTAGACTCCTCGTGCCGCGATGGTGATGCCCCCATTGTCTCTCTATCTGATGCTTGCTCTGTGCGAAAATTCAGAAGTAGTTGTTGAAAGCTAGTAGAAACGCGTGGGCACAGCTGAAGGTTTTTTTAAGCTAAAGCGTTACGAACCCTGGTAATAAAATGAAGAGGGAATTTATCCTTCTGACTTTTTTGGCCCCGCCGACGGCACGAGTGCTGTCCAGAAGATCAATGTCAGCATGTTGCTTTCCCCCAACTTGGCTCGTGGAACCCGATTCGACATGACGAATTTCGTGCAAAAAAAAAAAAAAACAGAGGAAGCAACATTTTCTTTCATTCAGAGGAATTTGCTTTTGAATCATTCAAGGATGGACAGGATTGCATGCTCCTGTTGTTGCACCGATGCTGTACGCCATTCGGCCATTGTGATGCCAACGTGCGACGGGGGACTCCGAAGTGTAGTGTCAAACTGAACGCTCGCTCACACACTTGGCGCTCAAGTCAGTTTAGACAAAACTTGGATTCCAAGTTTCGTCGCGCGTTGAAGGCGGATCGGACGAACGAGAGAGCGCGTCTTCTTCAGCCTCCCCGTTGACTCGACAAACCCCGCGACCAACACCAAAACCCACTCTTTCCCCGTCGCCTTCTATTTCCCCGTCTTTTTGGCTCGTGAGATGAGATTGAGCTGTTGATTCGGTTCGAAATCCAATTGAACCATCAGCTTCCGAGTTCCGTTCCTGCTGCGGATTGTTTGCTGCGTCCGGCGCCCACAGGATTGCGCAGGGCGCCGCCTCGCAGCCTTCGCAGGTGCTGTTCATCTTCCCAAAATGGGGGCGCGTCGAACCCTGCGCAGGATTGATTTCGTGTCCCTTTTTGTTCTTATAATGATGTGGCTGGGCAGGTGGATCCTGTACTCTCGACGCTAGCTCCGGACATAGGCGGCGACGCGGCGTCCACTTCGTGTCCTGCAGATTCCCAAATGCAGCATCAGGCGGCCGCAGCAGCCGTGAGTCCCGCTATTCCCCATGTGTTTAGTTCATATCACGATCGATTTACTTCATGATCATACGCGTTGTAGTAGTTGCGCTCAGCTTAATTCAGCATTCGTGTGTGTTTCCTAGGCTGAACATGGAGTGGAGAGCGTCAAGCGACAGCTCTGCAGACTGGTTACATCGTCTCTGTCTGCAACCGCCCCTGGCGTGGATGCGGAGCCGATGCTCGAGGTCTCAAGACCAGGGTTCGGCGACTACCAGTGGTATGTCTTTGGTTAATTGCGGTCTCTAGATGATCAATTATTCAATTATCTGCTTGAGTTTTAGTCTAAGCAAGATAATAATTTGTTGACCGTACTCAGCAACAATGCAATGAGTTTATTTGCAAGAATAAGAGGGACAGGCACAACCTACCAAAATCCGGTAGCAGTTGGACAGGTATTGACATGGCCTGACCTGATGTTTCCTCATTACACCGTTGCCTTGCTTTTTTCTTTCCCCCTTTTAAACCACAGAGTTTTGTATTTCCAGGCGATTGCGAACAACCTGCCTCCTTCTGACATTGTTGAATCCACCTCTGTTGCTGGGCCAGGATATGTTAACATAGTCATATCCAGTGATTGGATTGCAGAGGTTTGTTTTGGATGTTGAATTCTTAACCACTGATAGTAGCTTAGTGATACAAACTCCTCATACTGAAAATCCTCCACAATTGCAGAGAATTCAGAACATGCTTATCCATGGTGTCAAAACATGGGCACCGAAGTTGCTAGTTAAGAGAGCATTGCTTGATTTTTCATCTCCTAATATTGCAAAGGAGATGCACGTTGGGCATATACGGTCAACTATAATTGGAGATACACTAGCACGCATGTTTGAGTTCGCTAATGTCGAAGTTCTTCGACGTAACCATGTAGGAGACTGGGGTACACAGGTATTGATCTAGAATGCATTGAAATGGTAAATTTCAACCCAATTTATAAATCTTTGTTTTGAACTAATACAAATATCAATATGTCAGTTTGGTATGCTGATACAATTTTTGTTCGAGAAATTCCCAAACTGGGAGGAAGTTGGTAACCAGGCCATTGGAGATCTTCAGGTATGCGAAGGATATGACAATACCAAAGTTTAGTTGCTTAAGTAGTATCTATTGGATAAAACATAATTAAAATAGGCACTTGTGTGCACAGTTACAGGTCTGTACTTTCTGGCTGATATTTTTTAAAAAAAATAAAGTTACTCTAACATTGAGTGGATAACCTGCTTCCTTCCTCCAATTGGTAAACTATGACTATTAGAGCTATAGCTGATTGGGAGACTATACGATGTTGCAGGGAGTAATGTGAATTTGAAGCTATGTTATACTCTGCAGTCTGCACACATACTTTGTGTTTGCTATGATGATTACTGCTGTGTACCCATGTTTTTCAATGATCTTCTTGACTTTCCAAAATTCTGAATGCTTAAAGTATTCAAAAAAGACTTTCCATTTTTATTAATTATTTCAAAAACCCATTGTCTCTGCTTATCTGCTGCAGAGCTTCTACAAAGCATCTAAGACAAAATTTGATGAGGATGAAGGTTTTAAGGGCAGGGCTCAGCAAGCAGTAGTTCGGCTGCAGGTTCGTGTTGTTATGATAAGTGGCTTTTAATCTTAGCTATTTGGGGTGGCTCATCTCCAAGAAATACTTGAATTGTAGCAAGGGGAAGACAGATACCGAGCTGCTTGGAAGAACATATGTCAAATCAGTCGGAATGAGTTTGATTTGGTCTACAAGCGCCTTGGTGTGGAGCTTGAAGAAAAGGTAGTTTACTTTCTCTCGTTGCTTAGCACTGAGTGGTTGCAACTATATCAGGTAAAGCTGGAGGGTCTATACTGTGTATCAAAATTTGTGGTGAAGATACATATGTAATTCTGGTATTATAATTCCGATGTGAATTTTTATTTTCACGAAAATATTTAATTGTTGGAATATTAAAGAAAATCATTTCATGGACATTCTTGGGTAACTTCAGTTACCTTGCCTGTGCTATCCCTGCATCCCGTAATGTCTAATCAGATTTCCTGTTTACTAGTTTGAAATGATTTGGCTGTTGATGGAATACTGGCAAAATACTGTTCATTCCTGTTTTGGGAGGAGTTAATAAGTTCGTTATACAATTTCTTCATCTTCGATTTGTATTTTGTTGTCAACTTCACCTCACATGCTGACTAAAATTTAAATCTTCTCAGGGTGAGAGCTTTTACAATCCTTATATTCCGCCAGTTTTAGAGGAATTCACAGCCAAAGGTTTGATCACGGAAGATAAAGACGCTTGAGTTATATTCATTGAAGGCCAAAATGTCCCATTGATAGTGGTAAAAAAGGATGGTGGCTTCAACTATGCTTCCACAGACTTAGCTGCTCTTTGGTTAGTTGCTAAAACACCCAATTACAAACTGTTCCTTTTGTATTTTCTCTCCATGAGGACACATCCTTGTTACATGTTTACCTTTGATATGACATCAGTACTTCTTAATTCCTATAGCACATTCTTTTTAATTCCTTTTGTACCTTCTCTGGGTTTTTTTTTTCTAAAAAAATCATGAAGGTATCGACTTAATGTGGAGAAGGCAGAATGGATAATATATGTGACGGACGTTGGTCAGCAGCAACACTTCCACAAGTTTTTCAGTGTGAGTAGCAAGTACCCTCATCTTTACAGATTATAATTGTCAGTTCTAGCACTCTTGTTGATGTTGAATGAAGTACCAAGGGATTTCTATCTGACGTGTTGTTGCTGAAATGATTGTAGGCTGCTAGCATGGCTGGCTGGCTCCCAGACCAAAATGGAAAGAGGTACCCAAAAACGAGCCATGTTGGCTTTGGCCTCGTTCTTGGGCCAGATGGCAAGCGTTTCCGAACTCGTGCGTCTGAAGTTGTTCGACTGGTAGATCTGCTTGATGAAGCTGAATCACGGTGCAAAGCAGAGCTTAAGAAACGCCTTACTGAAAATGGTACTTTATTTTCTGTCCCGTTTTAATATTCAAAATTTCTCTTATAGCTGAACATAACACCATCATTGATTTGCTCAGGTAAAATTGCTGACTGGACAGACTATGAGCTAGAGAAAACTTCAGAGATTATAGGATTGGGCGCTGTTAAGTGAGTTTGAATTCTCTTCTGTATTAAATTCGACCTACAAACAGAATATCTTTATATCAATATAGTTACTTCAATCCCTTTGAAAAAGAGAGAAAAAAAATGTATTCTGAATACATATTTTCATCGTATGACGTATGGTCAGACTATCCAATAGCTTATACACTGTAGCTGTGCGCTTTAAAATCAACTATCCCATTTTACTTATCATTTTGTTGGTGTTTAATTTCTTCATGACTGAACAGTTTTGATGATGCCTTTTCATATGTTTGATAATTTATTGACGTTCAGGTATGCAGATCTTAAGAACAACCGGCTAACAGACTATACGTTTAGTTTCGAACAGATGCTAAGTGACAAGGTACACTGCTCCATTTGATTGATTTCTTCATCTTTATTGTCTCTGTATTTTTGTTGAAGTCCTGAAATTTATAACATTTTATGATGATCACACAATGATTCTATAAGCAGGGAAATACCGCTGTCTACCTTCAGTACGCGCATGCTCGTATCTGTTCCATCATCCGGAAAGCTGGCAAGGATATTGAAAAGCTAAAAATGGTAAGCTTATTAGTTCCGATGGTTTGAAACCATCAATTCTTAGAACAGAGCATCAGGTGATTACTGATAGTTGTTGCTCTCCTTGTTTTGGCTATTATTAGAGTGGATCCATTACTTGTATACATTCTGACGAGCGAACCCTGGGATTACATCTCATCCGGTTTCAAGAGGTATGTCAGTATGTGTTCAGAGATGTTAACCAACGTTCGTTTCATAAGGTTTTGAATGCATCCTTTTATTGCGACTTGGAACTCTAACAGCAACCAAGACATTTCACTTATGAAGTAGTGGCTGTGTTTCACTGTTTTCATAGACACAAACCGTACATTTTTTGTTGACACGAACACAGACCATACCTAGTGATGCACAAGTCTTTCAAAACGTCGTATAATCAATATGACACCAGCGTTACTGCAATATCCAGGTTGTCGAACAGGCCTGCACCGATCTGTTTCCTCATTATCTGTGCGATTACTTGTACAACTTATCTGAAGCATTCTCGAAGTTTTACACCAACTGCCCGGTACAATTCTCGCCACACATCCAATTTTTTCTTTCCATATCACCTTGTGTTTTTGGACTCTTCAGTTTTGGTCCTTCTGAACTACATTTTGATAGATTTACACACGTACCTGTTGATTCCAACAGGTGATCGGGTCGCCGGAAGAAACGAGCCGCCTATTGCTTTGCGAAGCAACCGCAGTCGTCATGAGACACTGTTTCTACATGCTAGGCATAACACCAGTCTACAAGCTATAACAGTCCTTGCAAGTCAATTCTTTATGGTTCGGTTCTTAGTGGCATAACAGTCATAGAAAGATTTAGAAAGTTAAGTATAGATCATGTTCACAAAATGAACTTCAGAGGTGTCGCTGGATGTAAATATTTGTATTGTCTTTTCATGGGTATTCTATTTCTTAAGCTTGTCCTTAGGCCCCATTGTGTGTCTAGTATTTCCATGACCTGAGCACTTTTATTACACCGTCACTGGTTGATCGTTACAACGGAAACAGTTCACTCTTCAATAGCCTGCAGCCGTAAGTCACCAAGGTGCAATGCGGATAGGCTACAAGGGGAAAAACAGTACTGATACTGGCAGATATGTGCACCGGTTAAGTTACGTACATGGGTTCCCTTTTTTTCACCCCTTTTATCTAAGAGCATTCAAATTAAGGGCCACTGATTTTCAAATACCGGGCCATAACTCATAAGTTTGTCTCATTTTCCCTCACATCAGCACCACCATGGTAATGAGTAAGCGCAAGGTACAACAAAGATAGTAAGATAAGACTAATCTTGCAAATGAAGACTCAAATTCTGCTGCGGCAAACTTTGCAACACCGCCACTGCTGCAGACATCTGGGGTTCTAAGGCCCCCCAACTTTTGCTACTGCCTAGCCCTCTTTGAGCAGCAACTCGGGCACTTGTAATGTTTTATGCTTTCTGCCTTCGCAGGAGTTATCTTGACGCACTTGCCGTGATACCACCTTTCACAGATGTCGCACCCAATCCAGAATTCATCCGCACTATATATCCCGCCACAGGTTCCACATAGGGTTTCACCATGATCACTGTCATCTTCTCCATATGCTTCATCAGCTGATTTGCCGTTATTTTCTACCTGATAATCATGCGATGGCTGGAGTGTAAGAGCAGGCTGAACTTAACAGGATAAGACAATTGGAATCAATAAGAGATGACATTACCTTAACTGAGGGCTTGGCTCTACCACCATTGTCCATACTGGACCTCTCCTTAGATTGTCTCACACCAGAGACAACTTCAAAAACAGTTTGCAAATCATTAATCATACCAAATAAACGCTTCCTATTGGATGACAGGGAAAATAATGAGATATCAGCACAATAGGTCATATTACACAGAGCTAACAACATTGCAACATAGACTCTTTCAAATATAAATACATGGGCATATTATTTCGCGCAGAGAAATGTATCGAAAAGAACTGCTTGCAGACTCCAATATTCCATGGGCATGTGCATTCGTACAGTTATCAGAATGTGTCAAAACAGTATGCAATCCACATGGGTCACATATGTAAAATCAATTATCATGCTGCAGGGTATCTACATGGATGAATTTAGAATGAGTGAGTTACTAAAGAAAGAACGACTGCAGCATTGCAAAACGCTACTCGTGAACTGGAATCCATAAAAAATCAAGAACAAGAAAAATACAGAAGATAACAGATCGAGGAGCCAGTGGCTCAGTTGACCAGCAGCTCCAGGTGTGAGCGCTGCTACATGAGTTCAATCCTTGGGATTAAATCTCACTGAGGTTCATCCCCAAATAAAAATCCCTGACTCGTATGCGATAGAGTCAAAAGGAGTGCGATGTGGACGCTGCCTGTAAAGCCCAAGTGATTTTTTTTATATATATCTGTAAGGATGCATGGTGTGTAGACGTGTAAATTAGAGAACCTTAAGGTCACCTCCAACCCTCGATAGGATGTAAGTCTAGCATGGGCCTTCGGGTATGTGAGGAGGGTAAGACGTGCGTTTAGGTATGCGTAAAGATACGACAGCGTGTACTCTGGTGTTAAGGCCTCAAATAAAAAAAATTATCATTAGTGTCAGATATGTGCTTCTATTGTTATATCCACAATCAACACAGAAACGCAAGCTTTCCTATTAAGAAAATATCATAAATTGCAACTTTACCTCTGCATTTCACATCAGCATCGCATATATTTCAATACAATAAAATTATTCCAAAAGTTGATTGCTCTTCATATCAGATTTTATTTTATTTTGTATTGATGAATATACAACTATCAGAAATTGCAGTAACAACAACAACAACCACAATAACATAGCCTTTTGCCCCCAAGCAAGTTGGGAAAAAAAGGTGTGATGAGAATGGGAGCTAATTCTGTTTTGAATTTGAAATAACTACATATATGCGTAAAAAGGAATCAAAGTCCTTAGCAGCAATAAATAACCAAAACAGACTATGAGATCTGATACTATAGGTGCCTTCGAATAAGAGGCGAGTTTGCTTTCATGAGTCAAGTTCAATATAAGAATCAAAGTCTTTTTGCATCGCAAATAAATTGAAGTACTAAGTTGCAACAAATAACCAGAACTGACCATGCGATGTAATACTATAGGACTATCAGAGTGAGAAGAGAGTTTGCTTCCATGAGTTGGGTTTAGGAAAAGAGATACTGAAAAGATTGACAGAGGCAATATCTGCAAGCTACAAATGCAATAGCCACAAGAAGCATAAAAAAGCTCAGATTCTTCACATTCGTAGCAACAGGTTCAGGCTCTCAGCATGAATACCTTCCAATTTCCATTAACAAATGTAAGAAATTTACTAATAGTAGAGAAGAATCTTAAAATGATTGGCCGTAATCCATGACACTTATCAACTTAAGGCATAATTTAATGTTTTAATCAGCTAACAGATGCACAACTAATCAAAAATTTTGTAAGGTTCACAGTTTTCACCTAATATTATTTTTCTTCGAGCAAAGGGCCTTTTGAAAGTTGGCATGGGATAAACATTCAAGTCACCTTCACATATGTAAAACTGCCAACCTTCAAGTAACCCAAGTCCACACTGGGAGTCTGGGACCACTATTTACAGAGGTAGAAACACTCAGATGACTAATATGTGATACTGTTTGATCAAGCTAAAAAGATTTCAGTACAACCAAGTGTCCACTAGAATTCGGAACACTACCATCTTAGAGAACCATGGAAGCATCCACCTTTTCAAGAGGTCATTACTTTACAAGCTCATAACCACACCTTTCTCCAAATACTCACAGCAGTGAACCAAACTTCTCACACAAGTCTGCTTTATGTGTGCGTGAGCCTATGTAGATGCGTGCTTCTTTAGAAAGCAGCATACCCAACTACCCACGACTTTACCTATGTAGATGCGTGCTTCTTTAGAAAGCAGCATACCCAACTACCCACGACTTTACACCGGACATTAACTATCACAGATAACAGACAGATTTTGCCCTTTGCGCCAAAACTACTGCTCGGAGAGGCAACAGCCTTCAATCCAATCCACATAACTGACAACAGGAAAAGAGATCTCCTTTTGCTTAAAACTTTTGCTATATGAGATCCACTACTTGATCATAAACTTCAAAAAACCTATGCCGTTTGTGAAATTGCATGGTTAAATTCCCATCACTGAATCACAATAGCACGAGGAAACCAGCATCAAATCCCAACAGCTGAACAGCAACACCACGATTACAGGAGTAAAACAGAGGGGATCGATCAGGGGCAGCCTACCTGTCGTTACGGTTGAGCCGGGCGGCATAGTAAAATGCGACGGCGAGGAGCCAGGAGTCGGAGTGGACGGCGACGAGAGCGAGCCAGTCGCGGCGGTTCATGCCGTCGCGTGCAAAGTTGATCCCCAGCGCCGGCTCCGGAAGCTCCGTGGGCACCTCCTCCGCCGGCAGCGCCACCTCCCACGCCTCATTCGCGTACCCGTACAGGCACAGGTTCTCCTTCTCTGCTCAAACCCAAACGCAGGAACCCACAAAAACAATCACACGCGCAGCTCGCGACGCGGCGGATCAAGCGGAACTAGGGGGATCGCGTCGAGAAGGCGGCGCCGAAGCGCGACTCACCTGGATCGCACTGCGCGTAGAAGTCCTCGACGTCTGCGGCAGCAAGATCGGAGGTCAGGTCCCGCTCCACGAGGGTTAGGGTTCGGGGAGCGAAGAGAGGGAGGAGAGCCCGTTTCACTGACCGTGGGTGACGGCGCGGAGGATGGCGGAGCGGCGGGCGCGGTAGTCCTTGTAGATTTCCTCGACCGTGCGGGGCGGCGAGACGACGCGGCCGCGGCCGGAGGCGGCGTCACCCATGGCGGCGGCGAGGGGCAGTGCTCCCGTGATCTCCGGCGAGGCAGGGGAGGAGTGTGCTGGTGCGGTGCGGGGCTGAGGCTAGCGGTCAGATGGCACAGAGCCGGGTCTGACACACGAAGAAATGTTGCCAAAAAATGTTTTTTATTCTTTGATCGAATGAAATCAGCTTTATTTACACCCAATGCAGGCTATTCATCTGATCCAGATCCGACGGGTATAATTGTATCGTCTTCCTCCAGCCACCTGAGGGCGTTGACGGAGAAGAGAATGAAGCTGTCAGAGTGGAAGTTCCCAGGATTACGGTCGACTGACCAATAGCAAAAGTGCTAAAGAGATCAATAGAAATATGCTAAATGTATTTCTAAGAACTCTCCATGTGAATGCCACGAAACATACGAAATTGCAAAGAGGACATCTCAACTCCATGTGTTTATTGGAATTTTGGCTGTTAACAGCTGCCATTAATGACAGGAATAGAAATGCATCCTGGAGGTAACATTGGCTTAAGAGATGTCGTGTACGGTTTCTTACTACTGTTAATTCTACACAACATAGTATGTTACAAGTAATACACACAAAAACGCAAGAAAATTATTCTTACGAACAAATAAAAATCTACAAAGAATATATTGATGGTATCATTTGTTCACTTACAACAACACGCGATACAAACAGAAGCTATAAAGGATATACTTATGATCTTCATTTATAACAACAAGCGATACAAACAAAAGCTATAAAGGATATACTAATAATCATGACACAATGATTGTATGATAAAATGAACATCATGGTCCCAATCCTCAAAAACTGAATCCCCAACGGTTAATCACTCTTTATTGATCCACATCTCAGATACCGTTTATTGGTGCAAACTGTACACTCTTACAACATTGCTGCCCTCAGATTCCTTTGTCTTGCCCTCTGCTCTTCCATTGCGTTCATCCAATCAGAAAGCCAGAATATACCCTTCCACGAGAGGTACAATCCAGCAGCAACAGTTATCAGTAGCAAAATAATCAGCAGCACTCTCAACACGTAGGTCTTGACTTCCTGAAAAAGACGGTATTTTTATAAGGACATAATTCAGTGGAGCAGCACCTTTGTATCATTATTTTTTAGCAATATACAGTATGGAAACGCCCCACTGTGGTAATATTATCAACAATATACATAAACAAAAAGAAAGTAACAATGTACAAAGGGAAAAAGAAAAAGCCTGTCTCAAGCAAGATGCCTTTGTGTTATACATACCTGGAATTTAGATATTTTAACAGCTTCTTGTCCACGGTCACGACGTTTCTTACGTTTGGGCACATTTGCAACCTCCACAACAGGGCTCTGTGGAAAGCACAGAAATAAGCACAAGTTCACCACTAAATAAAAAAATTGTTACTTTATGGTAAACATTAGCAAAGAACGTGAGAAACAAACACACGCAAATGAAGAAAGGACCATGATAGTAATATCTTGTACCTTGTTCTCCTGACTTTTCCGGAGATGCAACTCTGAATCTGGCACCTTGACCTTTTTAATGCAATCTCTACCACAAGCAAGCAAGCCAGCTCCAAACTGATTTTTAGGTACTTCTTTGGGATCACGACCTGACTTACGATATTCCTTGAGGACATCTTGACACATCCACTCTTGTTTCAGAGTGTTGCATGAACAACGGACGTTGACCTAAATTTGAAGAAAAACATAATTTAATTACAAGAATGACTTGTAGTACTAAGTGACCATAAAAATGTCTATTAATTAAAATATATTCTAAAACTTATCATGATATTCTTGTTTCAGCAGATAAAACATTTGTGCCTAGTTTGGTTACCACTTGCACATTACTACAAGTTATTCAACGCTGAACAACGTGAACTGAATGTATATATTTAGAGCCTCAGCCATACCTTTTTCATGCACTGGTCAATCGACGGGCATTTACCAGGGTGACATACTTCTGAGCACAGATGGGGACAATTTGGTAATTTCCTGTTCAAATGAAATGCTCAAATATTCAATAAAAATCCAGTTGTAGAAGTTTGGTAGCAGTTGAGGAATAGAAAAGAAGTTCGCCAACATTCAGAGTGGACTTAGTAACTGACCTATGACATGGGCCACCACAAGACCTAACTTTAAGCTGTTCCTTGGCATTTAAGTTGTTAAAATACACACATTCAAAAGCATGTACCATAGCATCACAATGGCATGGCCTTTTGACAAGGACTTTGCAAGGTGGACAATCGCTTAGATGGCATGGCAAAGGGCAAGGATGCGAACAAGGAGGCTCCCTAACCTGAAGAAATACAAGAGTAAATCTCTGCACAAAGCTTAAATAAAATATATGATACCATGGAAGATTTATATTGAAGTTGTAAAAATGAACCAAACTTAAGTTTTTGAACAGGAAACCAGACCCTTTGACAAGGAAGGTTGCATTCTTCACAAGGCTCCGCTTGTATGTTCCCTCTGTTGATAGATACTATGGTATCTCCTTCTCGCTGATTCACTGGGGTCAATACATGACAAGACTTTGTACAATAATGATTACCGCAATTGAGAAGGTTTCCACATAAATTCTGACAGCGAAATGGCCTCCAATTGAAACAAAGCATCTGCACAAAAATGAAATGAATGCATGATTTCTCTAATCTGGTCTGTAAACCGATGTAAGTGTGATGCCATGTGTGCAGTAGCGCCACACACCAAAACCATTGTCATCATCTTTTGAAAACTTACTGCACGTTCTTGGCCAAGATGTTGTCCCAAGCATGGCAACAAAACAACCTCCTGGCACGGCGGGCACGGTGTTCCAGGTGTACATTCTATGTGTTTTTCCATCTTCTTTTTTGTTGGTTTCAGAGTGAACTCAGAGTTCGGAGGAGCAATCGGGCCATGACACCTGTGTATTGTGTGAACATTATTTAGATATCAGTGGAGTTTGCACTCCATGGTAAACCATCAAGTCCAAACACCAAGTCAATAGCACATTCAGTGTAGTTCAAAGACAGACCTTTCTTTGCACTGGTGGCCACAAGAAAGTTCTTCTCCGCAAGTCAGTTTGCAAGGTGGACAAGCTCCATAGTGGCATTTGTGCGGCTACAAGGAATTAAATATCAGGTACATTAGACTGTTTATAATAGCAAAAGCAACTATGCCAACTCACCAGGATAAAATTAACAATAAATCTTATTGTGTATTAATGGTTAATGACTGCATAAAAGAAAAAAAAAAAAGAAGAAGCAGATTACTCGACATTCAAGCTTGTGCCTACAAAGGCGAGCTATATTGCATTTCTTTGAGCATTTGGGTGGTTTTTGATTCTTCTCAGTCCCACAAGGAACCTGCAATGGAGTTATGCATATCAATCTTGGAAATGAAAATTAGCAACAATGATACATTATTTCACACACTAGCAAAATTACAGAAGTTGATCAAGGAGAGACTTTTTTTTCCCTTTTCCTTTTTTGAGTGATGAGCAACACAACATCATGTATAATGTAGCAAGGACAAACTTTCAAATGAATGGAGTCATTGGATAGAGAAAAAAAAAGTATTGCTGCTCTGACTGAGCTGATCATCTTTCTAAACCATCCTATCTGATTAAGCATGCAGCATGATATAAACCAAAAAAGAAATGAACAGAATTAAGAGTCTACCAAATTCCACCTCAAAATTTGTTTTCCCACAGGCACATGAAATGGTCTTCAACAAAGGACAAGGTGAACAAGCACCTCTGGCAAACAAGAAGGAACATGTTATCACAATAACCAAGAAAAAAACTGAGCATTATGAAGCACACAAATATAGATGTTGTATTTCTGTCCAAAAGCAAAAGCAACTACGTTAAAGCACAAAACTGTTTGCTTTGGAGAGGTCTCTAATACTTAGTTCATGACATATTTAATGTCTTGGCACATGTGTTGGAAACATATGTCTCAAAATGGAAACATATACATGGGAAGTCCAGGTGTATCTATGATTCAAAGATTAGAAAATACCTGTGGCATGGCGAAAGGCATTTATGATTGCCACATCTGAGTCTCCTATCACAAGTCTGTAAGCAGATACATTTGTTCTTTTAGTTCTTGCCATCAAACATTAGGAGAAAAACGAGACCGAGTATACCTCTGAGCAGGGTGGGCAATCCCCAGCACAGCAACGCTTTTTACAAGCATGGCGGCCACAATCTCTCAAACGCTGACATTTCCTTTCACACGTCAATTCTTGGTAGCATGGCACCTGATGCATGCATTAAACATGAACAAGAAAACTTAAGCATTTGCATCCTAATTAGCATACCTATAAAGCTATAGAACTCAATATTACTGGTAGGATGGTGCGCAATTACTACTCAACCAAATTGATGAAAATGGAAACAGCGGCGTCGCTAATTATAGTTATTATGTTAGGTCATTTGTCAAAGCAATTCGAACATAATGTAGCTACATTGACATAACAAGAACCGGTATGAGTTATTGACACCGTAACAACTTAATTACATCTACAGATTACTCCACGTTGGCATTCTGAAAACAGATGCTAATAATATGAGTGTCTCCAAATTTATTTTTAACATTTTATTGAACAGTCCGAAATCCTTTTTGAGTTTACCTGATTAGATGGTTTGATCCATCTAGGTAGGTAAACTGAAAATGGTTTGATCCATTCTGAAAATTCATTGTATAGTAGATGTACCTCCTTCTTTAGACCCCCACAACGGCAGGACTTGGTGATCACAAGCCGGCAAGTCTCATCACAAGGACCACGATGGCACCGCTCAGGGCACCTGTGTCGTCCACACCCCAGCACCTTCTCACAAGTCGATCCGCATGTGGCAGCCTCCGCATCACACTCTAACTTAGGATAATCTTTCTTCCCACAAGGACAAGTGCGACGACCTCGGAGTGGGCATTCCCCGCACTTTCCAGCGTGGCACCCCCTCTCACACCTATGCTTCCTGCAATCCAAGATCCCACCACATTCCCGCTTGCACTGGAAAACTCTTTCTGAGCACAGCTTCTCCTCCACTGTCTCTCCACACTCACATTTGTGATTCCCTCTCACTGCGCACGGCGGGCAGGGCCCGTCATGGCAATCCACCGGACATCGGTGTAGTCCACAGCTAAGACGTTTATTACATTTCCCCCCACAAGAGTAATGCTGATGGGCACAGCGCCGAGGCTCCCGGTGCGCCCCGCAAAAGCACCGTGCGTTACTAACAACAGCCGGGCATGGCGGGCACGGCCCTGGGTGGCACAGCAGAAGGCAGGTGTGCTCACAACCAGAGTCGGGGTTAACATTGAGGCGGCGACCACAGACGTCACCACAAGAGTGGGGGAGGATCCAGGGGTCTGGAGCCGGGTCTAAGGTCTTGGAGCAGAAGCAGAGGTAGGAGGTGGGGGTCTGGGATTTGGGGTAAGGGAAGCGGCACTTGGGGCAGCCCCAGGTCGGGCTGGGCGCGGCGGTGGATGACTGATGGGCCCATGACTGGATGCAGGGGAGGTGCAGGATGGCGAAGCACGAGGAGGAGCAGGACCAGACTGGGTCCGAGGGGCGGATGGGGTCGAAGCAGATCAGGCACGGCGGCGATCGGCGGCGCGAGGCGGAGGAGAGGAAAATGCCGACTTTAGAGAGGTCGGCCCCCGCGCCGGCGAAGGAGAGGTAGGCCGAGACCACGTTCGAGGTCGCCGAGTCACAGCCGGTGAGATCGGCCTCGTCCCCGGAGGAGGATGAGTCGGAAGAGGGGTCGGAGTCGGAGACGACGCTAGGTTTTGCCACCGTGGGCGCCGGCGCCGGTGCTGGTGGACGGGCGGTAGGTACGCTTGCAGTGGAGATGCGATTCGTCTTGCGGGAAGAGGATCCGGCAGCGGCGGCGGCGTAGGAGGACGGCATGGCCGGCGGCGAGGCGGTCGCCGGAGACGGCGGTGGAGATGTGCGCGAGATATCTGAGAGGAGTGACCGAGTGAGCTTTCCAGGCAGAATGGCAGATCCAGGATAGTTGTCGGATTTTTACAATTTGGGCCGGATATTTACTTTCTTGAGAGTATTTGGGCCTTCAGGCTGTCCTCTAAAGTAGAGAATTTACAGCCCAATGTTCTGGGCCAAGCTAGTTTATCCATTTGCCATAATTTGGGTCTGTCAGATCGATTTTTTCTAACACTCAGTATTGCTTGCTGCCTTCAGTCAATATCAACTACAATAGAGTGTTTTTTTTTTAGCCGCCGCCTCTCCTTGATCCCCCTCCCTCTTCCTCTCCGATTACCACCTGTGAGGAGAGGGAGCGGGGATCCAACCCGTTTAATAGATCGAGTAGCTAAATCGTCTAGTGTTAGTCATTTATCCGTCTCCTTCTTATGGTTTCTTTCACATGGATGTGATGGATTATGGGTTTGGTGTCTATAGAGTCGTCGTTCCGGCGAAGGTGATGGCGACCCTATTTGGAATAACGGTACTCCGGCTCTCTTTTCGTCTCAGCAGTGTTCCTTCTGGCGCTGGTGAGGAGCTTGTAAGTGATGTGGTTGCGTCGACGGTTGGCAGCGTGGAAGCAGATCTGGATCAGACTCAGGGTACAGCCCCTCCGATATTTATTATGCGTTTGCAAAGATCTGTTCTACGGGACGGACGAGTACTACGGTCTTCAAAAGACTATGTGGGATTGGAGTTTGTTCAGATCTTCATGATGACGATGGTTGAGGTGGAGGAAAAGACTTCGTCAAATTTGATTTATTTTTTTTTTTGCCTTTGTCTTCTCAGATTTAAGATGCTTTTGAGCATCTTTGTGTCAAAAAAAACTACAATAGAGTGTTTTATTTATCTGCTCGAGAGAATTCATTCGATCGCTGCAGCAAGCAGCTGTTTGGGACATGGGCGCCTATATTATCCCGGAACGTGATGCATCGAAATAGGGTTGACCTATCTCAGAAGTGAGGCTTTCAGACAGTGTTGCTGAAATGTACTCCCTCAGGATTTTTGTTCCAATGACAGGGCAAACTAGTTGGTTCAAATTTGTGCTAACTAACTTGTCATTTTTGCATTGTGCTCCCTCCATTGGCGTGACAGACTTTGATGACACCACCTAACACTTTAAGTAAATTAGATGACACCACCTAACACTTATTAAGTAAATTAGCAGTATTGCGTACAACGTGCGTGAAGATCAAGGTTTGAAATCTCGTGGGAGGCACAAAAACCGCCATAACGCGGACGAACGAAAACCGCAAAACACGTGAAAACCACAGAGAAAACCGCACAATCGGTGAATTTAAATTTGAATTCAAAACCGTGCGGTTTCTGTGAAAACCGCGCACAAATTGAAGATCATTCCAGTCGGACCCTGGTTGATGCCATAGATAGCTTTTCCCTAAACAAATATCAATTGTTCCATGACACAAAATACCACATATCAATGTAGTTATTTGATATAGTTAATTGTATCTTGCCTTCGCAAAAAAAAAAAAGTTAATTATATCTTGAATAAATATCAATAACTAAGTTAGAAGGTCTCAATATAAGACACTTCCTTCAACACCCAATATACAAATCCGCTAGCGCTAGAGAACGAACAGGTATACGACGAACGGAAACGGAAACCAACACAAACAGTGCCCCGCTTACGAGCCACTCCGGAAGAAGTCCACACACAGAGTCCCAGACGACATGGCACGAGGGCACACCACACGCGCAAACGAAAAACAAAATGGTTCGAGCTTATCGCGACAGCTCGTCCCTGACCAAACCAGCGACCCACAGGGCACTAGACGACGCGCCCGCGTCGTCATGGTCGAACCGCACGCGTGACGCGCCGCCCGGCCGACCACGAGCGCGCGCGCGCGCGCGTCACTGCGCCGGCGCGGCGGGGGCGTGGCCATCCTTGCGGCGGCCGAAGTGGTGCACGGCGAGGTGGAGCTCGGCGGCGGCGATGAGGAAGTGCACGGCCTGCGCCGGGCGGAGCAGCGCCACCACCTTCCGCATCGTGTCCAGGCGCAGCGCGTCCGCCTTCTCCAGCACCTTCTTCATCCCGTCCGCCTTCGACTTCATCTCCAGCTCCATCGCCTCCGCGTCGAGCCCGCCGCCGCCGGCGAGCTCCACCATCGTCGCCGTCGCCAGCGCTTCCTATGAACACGCGTGAGATAGAAGATCAATCTCCGATGGTCACTTACTTGTAGCAAAAAACAGGAGAGGAATATTTTCTAATTCTAGTGCTAGACTCTTACTGACCTGCGCAGTGGCGGCCGCGTTGTCGATCTCGCGTTCTTTCTTGATGGTGCGGCGCTGCAGCTGGTCGGCGGCGACGAGCTGCTCGGCGCTGAGGTCGCCGAGGTCGGGCTGCAGGCTGGCGCCGTTGAGGAAGGCGGGGAGCTGGGTCTCGAGCTGCATGCCGGACTTAGTGTACAGCAGGTGGAGCGCGGCGGTGGGGCGCCACCCGCCGCACCAGAGGAAGAGGTTCTCGGTGGTGGAGGTCCACGACGGCGAGAACATGCGGAGGACGTCCTCCGCCGCGGCCGCCGACTTGGTCTCGTAGTAGTGCTCGTAGTGGGCGAGCACCTGGTCCACGAGGCGGCGGAGGTCGGCGTCGGGGGTGGCCGGGACGGCGGACGCGGCGGCGCGGAGCGCAGCGAGGTCGCGGGTCTGCTCGGAGATCCACGACTCGAAGAAACGGGAGAAAGGCGCCGGCTGCCCGTTCCCGTTGCTGCAGCTGCTCTGAGGGGGAGCGGCGGCCATGGTGATCGATTTGGAGGTGGCTGTCGTTGTTGCTTCGGAGTTAACGAGGGGAAGGGGTTTATAGGGGGTCCATGTCGGTCGGGCTTAGCATTGCCGGGTCCACTATCTTCCCTTTTCAATATCTTTCTCAGAAAAAAATGCACAGTTTAAGGAAAAAGCTGGTGGTCGGCAACGTTCCATGTAGGCATGGGTACTGAGGGTAGGGGACCCACGCAATCTTTAGCTTAGCCAGATGATTATAATAAAATCTGTGGTTCTTATTGTAATTTTTTTTTGTCAACTATGGCTACAAAGCATCTCAGCATACACAATACGTGCCCGTGCCGATCGGTGCCGGTTAGCATGGGTCACGCATCATTTCCTTCTTTCAACATCCCATACATTTTTTTCGAAAAAACCAGCGGTCTAAGATATGAGTGTATCAACACTAAACATGTTCGGTATTCTATCACAGAACCCTCTGAAGTTGAAATATTTCAACAGAAAATATAGGTTCAAGGCAATTTTGCAAAAAACCGCCCACAAGGCAATCTTTTCGGGAGCGCCCCGCCGCTGGCCGCACAAGAGCCGTCCAACCCCAATTTCTTCCTCTCCTTGGTCTTAACTATCGCGTCACTCAATTGAAAAGATTTTACGTTTCATGTTATTTTGCGTTTCGTGAAAGAACAAACATGGTACTTTTTTTTTGCAGTACATTTGACATGCGTACACACAACAACACCTTCCACCAGACGAAGCCCGGGCAACATTCGTAACGTTTCTTTTTGCGTCACTCAATTGAAAAGGAGAGATGTAATCTGTGTTCTTTCACATTCCGTGGAAGTATATGCAATCTTTTTTGCAATACAACTTAACGCCACACACCTTACACCACACGACACATCAACATTTCTTTCGCACAAAATATTAGCGTATTATATAGATTTATTGAATGCAATATACGCACCTTTTTTCTTAATAGAAACTGAGATATGCACACCATCCACAACGATCCTAAAGCTTTTAATATATGAAGCATAGTCTAAATTTTCTTTCTGGGTTACTCAATTGAAAAAAGTTGTATTTCGTGGAATTAAGTATATAATATCATTTTCAGTACAATTGATATGCATACACGTCGCACCCACTCTAATTTCGCACAAGCGACATACCCACGCTGATTTTTATTACGTCAAATCCAATTGATTTTGATTCTTTTGTAGGATTGAGCTAGTTCATAATCTATGCAAGTAGGTATAAGTATCTTATTCATTTGTCCCAAAAAGAAAACTAACGCAGCAAACAGTTATAATGATTTATATTTATACAACTTTTTATAATTTACATTTTAAGATTTTCCTAGAGTGTTATCTTTTGCCTTCGTGCTAGATGCTTATCTATCCCTTGCAATTCGGTATCGAATTTCTTTTGTGACACTCATTTCGAAAGAGAGATAATTGATTCAATTTCTTTTTGATTCCTTTTTTTAGCATTTCTTGCACATAACATATGCGCCTTTTCTCTAGAATGATATAGATGTGTGCACACCACCCATAGCTATGCTGCATGCCACGCCTCATTAATTTCCGCATTTAGTTTTAGCATTCTTATATTCTCTCTCTCTCTCTTTTTTACAAATTAAATTACATGCGTAGCCACTACACGCGTAGACCACAACTATCAAACCCAAGCAAATTCTATGAAATTGGTTTAATTTTCATTTTTTTCTGTAGGATTGAGTCGGTTCACAATTTATACATGTAGGTATTAGTATCTTATGCATTTGTTTCAAATAAAAAAACCCCAATGCAACATGAATTTGCAATGATTTCTATTTTCTATAATTTCTTTTAAATTCAATTCTAAGATATTGTGTGGGATGTTTATAGACATGTTCATAAGTTTGTTAAACATTACTCAATTCAAAAGAGAAATGACTGGCTGTCTAAAATGTTCACTTCTTATCTAACATTGCCTGAAAGTAAATATACACTACTTTTTTTTTTCTCAAAGTACAAGTGTCTCGCATACACACACAACACATCTTCAACCCCGCTTGCCAGGTTCACGTTAATTCCGCACAAACTAATAAATTATTTAAACCTTCTGGCAGGTAATATATTCATTTTTTTTCCCAGGAACAATGAAATGCATAACTTCAACGAATGCATGCCAGCATGCCATTGCCACTGGCGTGGAGCGAGGCACATGGTTGCTCATGACGCGGTAAAATGGTTCGGCCGCCTCTCTGAGCTCCTCCCCTCATTTCATGAAGCTAGCTGACGGTCGAAAAACCGCCGACGCGCCAATGCCACTGGTTTCGCGGACTGGCCCGGGGCCGCGTTCCCATGCGGCGCCAAACCAAGTTCGAGGGGGATGGATGCACTTGCCGGAAATGGTCTCCGTTGTTCGGGCACCGTATCCGCTCACGTGGGGGCTCGGGGCTCGATGAGAGGGATGGGGCCACGAGCAAGCGACGCTGGTCCTCGTAGAAAATCACCCAAGTGGGCTGCGGATAGCCCGGATCCCCAGCGGATAGGTAGATTGTCACCACGCTCCGTATCACTTCACACCTTTCTTTTTTATTGCTTCTTTTTAGCTGTTCCCCTGCAGAAGACAGCGTGAAAACAGCACGCAGCACTGACGGCAGGCGCCACAGGCTTTGCCCTTGGTTCCTTGGGGACGAAGGAGTGAGTGAGACGCAGTGGAGACCGAAGCATATGCGTAAAATACGCTTCGTATCTGCGAGGCAACGTTCTGCGGTTCCTCTCTGTCTCCATGGGTCTCGGTGTTTCCGACGACGCAACTTCAATCCACCAGTCGGACCGCGGCGCACGCGGTTTTGCGGGAACCCGGAAGGGCGGAGCTGTTGCACACTACCGCGCGCGCGCATCCTGATGGCTGAGGCTCACCGCTCACGACTGAGAGGGCCAACGGATTCAATCTGGGAGGCCTTGGCCCGTTGCGTGCCCGCCGGCTGCGCGCGTCGTGCCGAGCAAGGGCAGGTTCCCACCGGCGCGCGCGTCGTGCCGACGAAGGCCCGGTTCCCACCTGCGCGCGCGTCGTGTGCCTGCGCGACAGACTTGGACGGACGCTGATGCGTGGAAACAACACGTACTGTAGTATACATCTGTTAGAGCATCTCCAGTAATGGATCTCAAAATAAAACCTTTACTTTTATTTTTTAAGCTAACATGTAAAAATGAGAACTCAAAATTTGGTTTCAACTCCAGCAATAAAGTAATCCAAGATCCTATTTTGTGAAAAAAAAAATAGTGGGATCCACAAATAAGAGGGAGGATTAAATGACTCTAGGAATGAGGGTTTGAAGGTGGAATTTGAGGAGGCATACAAAATAAGGACCCAAATAAAATCCCTGCTGGAGTTCATTTTTTGACTCAAAACTCTAAAAAATAAAGTAGAGTCCCAAATAAAAACCCTTACTGCGGTCCGTAAGCCCACCTCATGCCACTGAACCGGCCGGCGATCCTAGTCATCCACCAGTGTTTTCCTTGTCTCCTGTTCACATCCTTCGCCCACGGGTTGGCCGCTGTGACGGTGTCCCCTCGATCGGCCAGTGCTTCCAGTCGAAATGACCGAGGATGACCAAATAGTCTGGCCACATAATTCTCAACCCACATCAAACCTCAAACTAGTCGGCATTATTACTGGGCTCTATTAGCAAGTTTTAATTCATTGTGAAGAACACAAATGTAGTTTTAATTATTAGCAAGTTTACCTGTGATGGGCCTCATTTGAGAAACTGAAGCTCTATTGGGCCTTTGGATGGGTTCGGTGCTCTCCGGTTAGCGGTCCCTGGTTGCCCAATTATTATTGTTTTTTTATTTTGAAAGGAACTATTGTTGGTTTTAGAGAGGTCGAGTTGCGACAAGATGCCATCTACGTTCTAAAGAGAAATCATGAGTTGAAAGGAACTAATGGCGCTGCAAGAGGTGTGCGAATCAAGAGTCAGGACAGGGAGAAGAAATCATGAAGCACATGGTGGGAGTTGAGGTGACGAGGAGGTTGGGATGTATGTTTGGGGACCTTGGGCACCCAGGTGGATTACTGGGGAGAGAAGATTCACTAGAAAATTGATTTTTGCACAATATCATCCGTAAATTTTCCGATATGCACAGATCGAAACAATGTATCAAATGGAAGCGCCCTTCATGACTGCAATATACACAACTCATATATTTATTTAGTAGCATTACATAAAAATCGGACGCCGACAATATTCAACCACGTACTCCTACACCAACCGCAATGGCGCTGAAGAAAATCAAAATCCAAAATGGCCAAATATAACAACGAAAAAAAGAAGAAGACTGACAACACCACCTGAAAAGTGTGAACAAAAAGATGACATGCGCACTAATAGGGAGACTGACCGACAACACTCCCATTGTCTGGATCGATCAAAGCCCCCACCACACGCCGGCCAACGCGAGCACCGCCGCGGCGCCACCGCCCGTGACCCTCGCCGCCGCAACCGACGCGGTCGCGTCGGGTGACGCGTCGTCGGCGCCGGCAGGCTCCTCCGCGACGGAAGCCGGCGTCTTCCCCTTCTTCTTGGCCGGCGCGAGCGGCGATGGCGCGGGGGCCGGCGCCCCGAACAGCGCGGCGGGGAGCAGCACCTTGTTGACCTGGTACACGACGAGGTTGTCGCCGGAGTAGAGCGAGTTGTCGACGGTGGCGTTGACGACGCCCGTGGAGATGTTCACCTGCTGTCCCTCGGCGGTGATGTTGAGCGGGTACTGCCCCGGCGAGTTGTTCCCGGCCTGCGTGCGCAGCGGGTTGCTCACCGTGTCGAACTGGGACATCGGGATCAGCGTGGACAGCACGTGGAACTGCACCAGCGCGTTCTTATCCTGGTCCGACAGCGAGTTGAGCGTGCCAGGAGGGCAGGGACGTGAACGCGTTGTCCGTGGGCGCGAAGATGGTGAGCCCGTTGCCCGAGCTGTTGAGCTGGTTGTCGATCTGCTGCGCCACGCCCGTGGACCGAAGCAGCCGGATGAACGTGTTGAACTGACCGGCCTTGGCCAGCACGCCCGTGATGTTCGTCGTCCCGGCCGCCGGCGCCGGCGCAGCCGGGGTCGGCGTCGCCGGCGTTGGCGTGGTCGGTGCCGCCGTCGGGGCCTGCGCCGACGCTGTGATTGCGACTACCGACAGCACCAAGAGGAGGAGAGGCACAAGCTTCTGCATGGAGTGCATGGTGTGTTGTTGTTGGTGGTGGTGATCGCTACCGCTCTCTCCCCTTGTGACAGAGAGGCTTTGCGCACGCAACGACCAATGCAGTGCAGTGTGACAGACAGTGTTGAGGGATGCTTGTCTTGTGATGTGCTGCGTGCCACTTATAACGAGGTGGTTGCGTTGCGTTGGGGGAGAGGAGAGGAGTGAGCTGTAAGAGATCGATCGATCGATCGATCGATGCGGGAGGTGGTGGGGTCTTACAGTTACAATCGATCGATGCGGGAGGTGGTGGGGAGCAGGTCTTACAGTTACAGGGCACCAAACGGTGGAGGTGAGCTGCCAAGGGTGGAACAGGCTAACAAACGCAGCCCGGGGGTTGCTTCAGGCAGCAGCAAGTGCATGCAGATCGGGGGCCAATTTTCCCCTTCTCCATTCCTTCTCCCCTTTTTGACAATCAAGGTGGCGATGATGGTGATCTCAATTGGAAGCGACGGTCACTGCTAGCCTGTTATTTTGGCAGGACCGATTGATATAGAAATGATCTGTCGACTAACGAAACATGCATCGCACGGGACAAATGTTGAGATCTGAGGCTCATAACCATTGGGTAGAAGGATTCATCAGCCAACTAAAAAAACAATTGGTGGATTACGGTTCTGAGAAAAATGGATGTAGCAATACCTGTTCTGAGAAAAATGGATGTAGCAATACCTAGTTAGTACAATGGTGTGTCATTCATGCCTTTGTCTAGAGAAGGTATATAAGATTTAATCACAAAAAAAAAAGGTATATAAGATTTCCCAAATGATTGATTAGCTCTTAGCCAACTTGCTATTTGGATAAAAGGACTTCAGATCCAATGCATTGTGGTTTCGTTTACCAACGTAAATGTAATTCAGGGAGCAGGAATGGAATCACCAAACCAACATGAAAGTTCAGATGAGCAGGACAAAGTAAACAGGTAGCTCATGCATTTCTTTCAGAATTCTGGGGACAAGGAACAGTGCTTCGATTCTTCCAGCCTGACAACAAACAAAAACGATCACGATGGAGATGCATGCATAATGCACGGGAGGTTCCGGTATGAGTTAGCCTGCTACGATGCTAACATCTGATCCAACCATCTCCATCAGAGTGGTGGAGCATCTGTGTACATGCACATAACCACATATCATGTTCAACAGCAATTGGAATTGCTTCTCTAAAATGCCAATGGCCAACAAAGTTGCTTAACACCTTAAAACCAAAGTTGCACCAATACTACACCCTACGGAACTTCACCATCGAGTGTAACTTGCGACTCCAGAATTCTGGAATCAGGAAGAGCAAAGGCAGGTAGAGAAGTACCTCTTAACAACTACAAAGTGTTAGATCTGGAGGCAAACATGTGAACCGCTTAATGGTCAAATGCTTGCACAATTGGCTTGTTACAGTACAACAAAAGGATTTCAGATACTGTAACCGACAAAATAATTTACCTTAAAAGCATTTATTTACACGACTAGGAACAAAAAGAATTACAATGATATAATTTGATCTTAATCTAAAATGAATCAAGAGGAACATAATTTATGCTCCTCTGGTGTCCTAAGCCGCGGCTGCTTTGCACACCGGGCATGAATTCTTCACCTGCAACCACTTCTTTATGCATTCCGCATGAAAATCGTGACTGCATTTCAGCGTGCCCAGCAGATCCTTATCTTTGTAACCCTCCTGCAAGAATTTTCGTCCATGGGTCAAAATTCGGCAAACATCTCGTATAAATAATTTAGCACTCAACAAGAAGAAACTAAAGCAACGTACCAGACAAACCACACAGGTTCCATCATCATCATCATTTTGTGATGGATCAGAACTGCAACAGACTACTTCTCTCACGCAGCCAGCAATCTTATCCTCAGGCACACCTGTATTGACATTACCAATATATTCTCCCAAGGCCAACAGGTCCTGTGGACAGCAAAAGGGAAAGTTAACGGAAAAAAGAAATTCAAATTTCTAAGGCAAGAGGAATGGAGACGTCAATGCAGTTCGTTTTACCTCGTAAGTCATGTTGTCAACATCCAGCCTCATGTCCCTGTGGGGGTCAGCTGCTTCTCTTGATTCATAAAAGATCAACTGGTCCAGCATCAACCCCTTCACAAATAGCAGCTAGATCAGTTTCAAATTCTGTATCAAAACTAGCTTAATTTCATTAAAACAGGAAAGTTAAGGCCATCTACCTCTGCCTCCATCATCGAAGGATGAAAAGCGTAGTAAGCGCTCCTAGCCCTTCTATTCCTTCCACTGTTAGCATGGCCTATGGCAACATGCCTTGCATGTCTAGAAGGTGCAGCACCTCTGGTAGGAAATGGCTGACCAATCCGGATAGATGCAGATGTAGTTGCAGAAAAACCAGGTGGATAGCTCCGGACAGCTGTCTCAAGGGGCAGTGCTCTCGAGCCAGAAGGTCCCATGGAAGAGGTAGCTGCAGCAAAACCAGGTGGACAGCTCCTAATGGCCGTCTCAAGGGGCACTGTTCTAGAGCCAGAAGGCCCTGTGGGAGCTGGATGAGAGTAGACATTATTAACAGTTCTAGGAGGATAGCCACCATTATCAAAGGTTGCATTGCCTGATGAACCAGAGACAGTTGGGGCTGCAGCAACACTTGAGTTGCTGCTTCCTATAGCGGGACAGTGAGTCCTCCCAAAGAAAGCCCTGCCAGTTGTTCCAGGTGCACCTACAAACCAGCAAAACACGAGTGCTGTAAGAACAACACAATATACAACATTGACTGCCAAATTCAGAGTTCAGTAAATCTGCAGCACAAGACAGATCAAATTCCAGCAACCAAACTTAGAAAGTTGCAGTCACGAACACTATCATGTACATATTTAACTAAGCATGAAAAACTAACCTGAAGGCAGAGTTCTTGGTGGCAGTGGCACAGAAATAGGCGGTTGGTTCCTTGCAACTAATGTACTCAGGGAAGCACTTGCAGTTGAACGAAGCGGTGGCAGGTAAATGTTATTTGCTGCGTGAGTTATATCTGGTCTAGGCTCCATAAAAAAGTTATAATTATGGCGTGCTCTCACGTTCCTCTCCAATCCTTCCTGCTGAAGTAACTGTTGGCCATCCCAACCACTTTGGCCAAATGGCATTTGAGTAAAGGTTTCAGTGAGACGAATAGGACTTGGCTGCACATAATTTGATGTCTGAGCATTCGAAGAGCTGCCACCATAATAACCGCCAGTATTAGTCCCATCCACATGATGAACAACAGGATTCTTTCTTTTCATTGCAGCCCTTCTGTTCTCCAGATGGGAACTCACTGGAGGAACACTTTCCTCAGATCTATGTGGATAACTCATAGAAGGTTCTGGTAAATGGCTACTGGAACTCCCAGAAGGACAATGAACAGAGGAGACATGTGAGTTACCAGAACTCCCAACTCTGTAACTAAGGAATTGCGCAGCGCGACTTGAGGATGGAACATCATTTAATCTTGGAGCCATACTCCCATGACTTGATGGACCAATTCTAAGAGCTGCATCACGTCCATAATGCAAAAGAAGCTTCTGACCTGAGTTCAGAATAGAGAGAAATATTAAATTTTGTAGCACAATCCTGATAAATGCACAAGTATAGAGCACTGAATAAAGTCCAGCTACCTAGATGCAGAGGTTCATTGTGTTGGCCATTCACAGGTTGAATATGATCCATCTCATGCAGCTGGAGCTGGTTCTGATTATTTGTAGCCATAAAACAAGCAATCTGGTCTAGCTGCCCTTAACCTGGAAATGACAGACACAGGCATTATCAATAACTCTTCACTATATAACATTGAAGACCCAATTAAACAACACATTATCATCAACTGCATAACAAACATTACTAGGTTCCCAGTATGTGCTGTGTAGGAAAGATATCACAAGATGACATAAAGGGGCACTGAAATCATTCAAACTCATTCCAGATTTCACTTGTTGATTGAAAATCATTAATAACACAACAAATACAATTCCAAATGGAAATCAAGACAAGACCCCACAACAGTGTATGAATCAAATATCCATCAATTCGAGAAACTGCAGAAGCCACATTATGGTATAACCACATTGGTGAGAATTTCCTCAACAGTTTGTAATCCAAATGACATTCAATTTGGACATCAGTTGACACTGATATAATGACATGTATTAGCACGACCTCCATGACGAACAGCCAATATAATTTCAAAATATCAAAGTGGTTTAAGAAAATCAGAAAATGCAACTATTTTGATTTTATCCTCCATGTAGCTACCAATCTACTTTAATTTTCTTCTACAGAACTACAGGTAAATATGTAGCTTTGTTGTCATAAAGAGCAAAATAAATGATTAAATAAAAATGCTAACATTTGCATGACTGATATATAGGCAGTCAGATATCAAATGAGCTTACAACCATATTGTATATCATATCATCCATTCCAATGTTTTCATACATTCTTAGTGAATATATAACTAAACGCCATCTTGATTATAATTTACATAGCAGGAAACACAACAGAAATGTGAAAGGAAAAAGAAAGAACGAGACAAAGGGTTCTAATTAGAAGAAATGCTTCCAGAACTACATGCTCAAAGCCCAAAACTACGTCAATTCCAAAAGCCTGTAGTGGATGTGCTTCTGTCCTGCATCTATCCCTTGGTAACTCCACCTCACTCCAACATCAACAGCAATCTAGCTTGTTCTTGAAACATGATTCATCTTGCAAAATGGCATCCTCAGCACGCACAACTGGAGACAAAATACATGTTTCTCCAGTATCTATCCTCTTGCCTTCCAGTTCTACATAAATCAACAATTGCAAAATTGCAGTGTGTGCCTTTCAGACCTGTCCCCTCTTTCTGGTTAATATGATGACCAAAACTAGTGAAGGATATACAAAATCAACACTCTGACTAACATGGAAGGTTAGATTCACTACAACATAACAACACTCTACAAATGGCAATGTCAGATCAAAGGTTAACAGGGCTAATATAGCACCACTATAGATTTTCAAGGCGTCAAGGAAGCAAAAGCAGAACAAATTCTAAGTCACCAAGATGACAATGTTAATCAACACATAATGTACCCAGCTGAATATGTGTATACCAAATAACATGTCTCCATAAGACCATGGCCCGTAATAGAAAAATCCCAGACACTGCATTTCCTTGCGGCGAGAACCGTGATGCTGTTAGAGTGTGCCTAAGGCAGGTCTTCAAAAAGCATATCAGTAGAGATTGGGGGAGCTCTCCCATATATCCTACTGTCGGAGTACAGTTTATCCTATAGGAGTAGCTCAGATACGAAGCACCCACATTGATCAATTTGAAGTTTGTATGTTAAACCAAACTCTATAAAGTCTGAAGACATTGGTTATACTTCAGTATATTAGTTTTTAGTGCTGAATTCTCATCGTAACAACAATTTCAACTGAAAATAAACAGTTTTGTTAATGCACACAAAGGAATTAAGTGGAAACCAATCACCAGAAGTGAAAAATGACTAACTGGACAGCTGAAAAGAACAATTTTGAATAGCTACCACAAGAAAGCATACTAGCAGAGAAAAAAAATTACAAATCTATAGAGCTACTAGTCCCCTAAATGGAAAGAACATGTAAAGATTCAGCAACACAAGACCTTTCCCTGTTCAATTTTTAACGTAGCCTACCGTAATGATGGCCGGTGGGAAAGGCACCTGTACCTTTAAACTGCACAAGGCCACCCGGTCCACAAAACAAATCAAAATCCCAACCGCACAACATCTATCATGACGATTCACGAGACTTTGTTGCTACGGCTCAACATTTCTCCAAGCGCCAAACAGGTAAACATCGCATTCCGCGACACGTCGCACGCCTCCCTATCTCTAGCATCGCACCAACTCAAGCAAACATACGCGCCAGACACGGAATCCGCCGCTCACATCAAAATCTAGCCGGAAGCAAACCACCGATCGTTCCGCACAAACGGTCAATCGAACCGAAACAGGGACAAAAGCAGCAGAATCACGCAGAACCAGCAGCGATCGAAGGGCCGTACCTCGCAGCAACCGATCCGGCGGCCGATTCGGCGCGGCGCAGCGCGAATCCGCGCCGATGCGCCCGGCTCCGGCGGAGAGAAATCCGGGGGCCGGCGGCGGAAATCCCGGAGCGGCGGCGGAAGCTTCGTGGGGCGGAGACGCAACCTCGCGGCGGCGTCGCTGTAAACAACGAAGAAAAGTTTTGTCCGTGTGGGCAGGGAAGAGGGAGAGGGTGGTGGTGGTCAGGAGGAGTTGGGGGGACGAAGCGGACGGGGAGTATTTATAAGCGACGGGCGGGCAGGCGGAGAAGGGGAAGAGAGAAGCGGCCCGCGTGTGGGAGGAGCGCCGGGCCCACCCCTCCCTGTGGGCCTCGGTTCACGACGACCGGGGATAAAGGCGCCTTTTCGAATCGTCCGGGCCCGCGCGTCAGTCAGGGGGCGGGCGCGGCTCGGCACGGACACGTGTTCGTACAGGAGGCGTGATGTGAACGCGTTTATGTTGTGTGTGAGGTTTGGGGAAGTAAGAGGTGACGTGAACCTTTGCTGGGGCTCGTAGTAAAATGTTTGTTTGACTCACGCGGTCTACGACGGCTCGCGGCACGACGGCGTGAGGCAGGTGGTGAAACTCGCGTTCTCGGCGTGCGACGAGGACGGGCCGTGCATATCCCGCAGGATATTTTGCCGCTGCTTTTTTATTTTCGAACAGATTTTTCCGCTCTATATCCAAAGCGTTTCTTTCAGATAAAGGACGGTAAAAAAGAAAAGCACGGCGGCTCACTCAGCTTCTACTATTCGTGATGGTAAATAAAGATATTCGGCCAATTAAAAACACGCCCAACTTTGGATTCTATCGGTTTCTATCGATGGGACCGGGAATCCTTTTCTTCAACCTTGTGGGTCGCCGCTGATGATGCCAGAGGCGCAGAGGCTCCTGCCATGTTGACTTTCACCGCGCCGATACGTCCTATCCGCTCCGCGCCGCAGCGCAGACGATAACCGTTCGCTACTCTCTACCCCCTGAAACAAGGGGAAACCTTTTCTTTTGTCCGTGCCTCATTGGCCCCCTCAGCAAGGCAAGCCAAAGCCTCGCGGTACGGGTCGCCTGCTGCTGCCAGTGGGACCCGCCCACAGGCGCGGGGAGGGAGGGAGGGAGAGGGGGAGACTTGCCTTTTTGAGTCGTGAATGAAAGTGGAGGGAATGCGCGCGCGGTATCTTTGAACGGTAATCATGGAAGCGGTATCGGAAATCTTCTTCTCACCGCCCCCTGCGCTGTGCGTCGCCTCGTCGTCTGGCGTCGCCTGGCACGGGAGCCGTGCCGTGTCCTCCTCCCGTCTCCCGTGCTGCGACGCGGGAGGCTCAAGGATCGCCAAATGGAACGGTTGGCTTGGCCAGCCAGAGAGAGAGCGGTGCGGTGTTACCAAAGCAAGCGGCGAGAGCCGTGAGCCGCAGAGCAAAGCAAAGAAAGCAAAGGAAAGGAAAAGAAACGTGGGTGTGGCCGCCGCGCCCAGCGAGCCGGGGGGCCCCCTCCGAGTGCGCGCGCGCGGGCGGCACCAGCACGTGACGACCCGCACCGGCACGAGCCCGACGCGTCGCGGCCTCGCGGGCCAGCGCGCCAGCGAACCCGCGCCGCAGCAGGCCGTAGCCATCGCGTCCAACCCAACCAACCAGGCGAGGAGAGCGGCACGTCGTCGCCCACGGGACATCCACATGCGTTTTTCTCCTTTCGTCGCGTGCGTGTCCCCCATCCGCCTCGCCTCCCCCGTCCACCCACCCGTCGGAGCGCAACACGTCGCGCTTGCTCACGCCGGCGCGCGAAGGTGACGCCCACCCGACCGCCCGCCCCACGGACACGGATCAGCCCGAGCGTCCCGCCACCAATAATCGTAATCGGTGAATCAATCTTTTTTTATCGTGCTCCGGGGGTCCTGGCCTAGGGTGGTGGCTGCAGGGGCTGGTTGGTTGGACGCTGGCGTTGCGTTGCGTTGCGTGCGTGGGCAGCTTGATGCCGCCGTCTCGACGCATCTCCCCCGCGCCAATACAAAAGGCCACGCGACCGCAGCTTGCTTTGCCAATTATCAACAGTTCAACACAGGGACCGGATATGCTTTGCGTTAGGACAAGAGACGGAGAGACAGACACGCCCAAGCCATCGATCGGAGACAGACACGCCCAAGCCATCGATCGCCGCCTCCGGTTTGCAGCTTGCACGCCCGGCGCCGCATAAAGTAATCGCCTATTTGCACTAAAACGGGATGCGTGGGTGCTGTGAGGTCACTCTCGCCAACGTTAGCCGAACCACGCATATCATCATCTGTAGCCAGAGATAGAGAGCCGAGATACCAACATTCATTCTATCTTCTTCATACTATATTTGGGTTTTTTAGGGGCAAATCCTATAATTGGTCTTTATTAATGCTCACTGTAAGGCAGTACACAGCGTTGAGCACACGGAATTGGTCTCTGGGGGGCCCTCTCGTTCCTGGCCCAGGTGGGAATCGCCCTGCATTTTCGGCTCCTCCACCAGACAACATTTTTACAATGCATTTCGCAACATGTCCTCTCCGAGTACATCATAAGCAGCCAGCATTGACCGGCAGTTTCCAGGCGCGTTCAAGGATAGCCTTTTTCGGTCGGCAACAGTTCTGAGGCCTGGCATTATTTATTCACTTCTTATGGTTGCGGCCTGTACCTTTGGAAAATTATTACAACCGCGCTTTTGCTAATGCAGCAGGTTTGAAGCTTGCGACCCCGGTGATCTCTCTACCAGTCACCAGGCTGTTGATGTCGTATGTGCCTTCGTATGAGTAAATCGGCTCCAGGTCGCAGAATGCCTGGATAAATCATTGCGATTACAAAAATTATTAAATGGTCCAATGAATGGTTTGAGGTATAAGACACTACAAACAAACTATACCAACAAAGAATATTCAATACCAGGTGCACCTACCTTTGCTACAAGAAAATCAGCCAGAATTCCATTTCCACCCAACAATTCTCGACCAAGAGAAACAACTTCACGAGCCATTCTTGAGGTCCAGGCCTAAAATGGACAGCGAGGAAAGAAGTGTTAAACTACTGAGTTATCAAAGCAACAGATAGTTAAGTGGGCGAGCATATTTGCTAGTTGAGACACAGACCTTTCCTAGACTAGCATGGCCTGGTGTCATTTTCCCCGACTCATAAAGCTTGCATAGACGCCAGCCAACAAGAAACATCGATTGGACGTTACCAAGCATCCGGACCAGTTTTTCTTGATTCAGCTGAAAAGATGCTAAAGGAACTCCAAATTGTTTTCTTTCTTTCAAGTACCTATTTTCGTTAATAAGAAAAAAGTGATATACCAATCCAGTGAAAAAAGGAAGCACAAGATCGTATGGTGATCCTTACCTATGGCACACATCAAACACCCCCATCGATATGCCAATAGGTTGCCATGCCACCATAATACGTGAAATAGCAAGGACCTGATTGGATAGTTACAAACTAGTAAGAAATCTGAATTTCTCACACTAGGAATTCACAATAAAAGAGGCAAAACCAGAAAATGGGTCAATACCTTGCTTATATCCTGAAATGAATTTACACCTGGCAAACGGTCTTCCTCAGGCACAAACACTTTATCGAAAACTATATCACCATTTTGAACCATTCGAAGACCAATCTTGTTTTCAATCTTTGTAGCTTTCAAACCAGGAACCCCTTTCCTCACGATGAACCTAGAAGCAACCAAATGGATTGTGAGAAAAGAAAAGATAATGTAATATTCATCAACACAAATGACTTTTTGACATGCAAAGGGATAACGACAGTACATTGTATAACAATACTAATCTTATCCATGCACACTTTGATGCTTCAAGTGAAAGGACATTAACGGTCAAGAGAATTTACCCGTTTAGTTGTTTTGTATCTGCATTCCGAGCTAATATCACAAGCACATCTGCAAAAGTGCTGTTACCTATCCAGCGCTTTTGACCATCTATGTGCCATCCACCAGGTACCTGTTACACATTAAGGCAACATTAACGCCTGCTAGATTTGTAGAACTGAGGTTCCATTATGAGAAACTTATGGTCTAGCTTCACAGATGGATAAGCTTTTTGATGGAAAATATTTTTTATATAATACCACGTGCAGAAATAAAAGTGACCGCATGCCAAAATTAGTCTTGAGATTTAATATTTGACTGCGAGAAACAGAAACTTATATTAAATAGGATTGACATCTATAATCTCAGTTTTCCGCTACTTCCGGCAATAAATGAAGGCTAAACCTATATCCAGTAAGATAGGAAACAATCAATATGTGAAGATTTTGTAGTGGCTAGATTCCAGATAAGGGTGTGCTATACAGGAGAAATATCCTAGCACATCTTGTGAAATGCTTTGCCATGCCCCATGATGCAATACATGACCAACTCGCCCAAAACTAACAGACTTGTATAATCTGCACCGTCAATCCTTCTTTGTATATTATTCCAAAAAGAAAAATCATTATACCTTTGTCGCTGTTGTCCTCAAAGAACTTGCATCACTTCCATAATCTGGCTCTGTCAATGCCTACAGAAACCAAAAAAAAAAGGAGAATATTTGTCATTCAGTTATTTACGTTTTCTTCTGAAAGGACAGCATTTACGAATTGATGGACATCCGACTGCAGATTTGGATTAACTTACCCAACAACCAACAGTAGTAAATTGAGCAAGGGATGGCAAATACTTCTGCTTCTGAGCCTCAGATCCACAAAGAGCTGTTCCTCAAACAAGACAAGTACAGCAAGAACGGCTCAGCTGTAGCATAATTTATCTTGGAACGGTTTGGTAAAACTTAATTAACAAAAATAACATAAACTAAAGCAAAATAATTTAGTTTTTTTTTTTTACCTATTGTGACCATTGCAAGAGAGGAATGCACCAGTACAAATGTGGAGCAGCTCGCGTCTACCCGCGCAATTTCTGCCATTGTAACAGCGCTTGCTGTAATTGAAAGTCCTGGACACCCATAGCCCTGCAATAAGGAAGACTCACCATGAGCTTGAGACTGGAGCAGTTAAACGTCAAAAGAAACACAAACAGAAGAAATGCACCCGATCGTTTAATGGAATAAGCTTTGAAACCATGTTACACAATGTGAGCACAAATTTATGATAACATACAGACCTATAAATTTCTAGCTCTGAATCTTCTTCACTAAAGCAAAATTATTTACGCCGTTGCTTCATTTCAGCTGAACAGCAGAAAAGGAAAGCCATGGTTCCGATAGTAATCAAAGATTAAACTAACATCATAGTTATTTATGCCGAGCGTAAACTGATTCGAACCCGAAGATCCCAGTGATACTCACCAATTAGGGAACAGGGCAAACTTAGCTTACAATGTAGAGAAATAATTACCTTTATTGTGCCCCCAGCCACACCAAGGCTTGCAAGTTTAGGAATGGCATGAAATGGAAATTCCGCCTTCTCCCAGTACTGCAGTAGCAAATTAACAAAAAGACTCAGTTATCTTCCAGAAAAGGATGACCAATATACTGAGCACATAGCATTATCTATTCAGTCAAAACCATAGTATGGATCTGCTTCATAGGTATGTATACTGGGACACACAGTCTAACGTAATAAGACATTCCAGAAAGAAATGCATGCTGATCTAAAATGGATGTTTCAACATGAAAATGTGATAGGCAAAGAGTCACAGATAAGTGAGTTACTCTGACATGTGGGTCCATCCATTACATAATACTATCCTTCAGCATTTACATACCCCTGTCATAATGGGTGCAATTTCTTTCTCCATAATAGCCCGGACCTTCTTCCTGATAGACTGCTCTTCATTGTTTAGCAAATCATCAAACTGATAATAGTCAGACACTGCAAAGAGGGTTGAGATAATTAGATGCCAACAATGCAACATACTCCGAGTAGTTTATAATTGGCAATGTACTGCTAGAAATAAAGTAAACAGTTCACGAAAGAAGTGGACATGATTATTTAGGTACGGCTGCACATTTTAGATGTGAAAGTAACCAATCCAAGAACGAGCATACCCAATACAGTAAATTTTGGTTCACATCATGTCCACTTGGTGCTTATGAAATTTACTCCTCAAGTCATCAAATTCTAGAACGTTTTGTATTTTCAGGATTGCCGTATGACTAACAATGTGTGAGCTGGCTTACCGGCAAAGTTTAAGTCTAAAACTATGGACAGAAGTTCGGCAGCAAGTGCCATTAAATTCGAAAGGAAGCTGCATACTATAATTGCTGCCATGGTCAGTGGTCACATGTGACAATTAAAGAAAGCAACCTGGAACTGCAATAAAACCACCAAACGGTACCAAACTACTCATAGACAACAGGTTCCTAAAAAAGTTCAATAGACAGTACTGGTTGATAAAAATGACCAGGAAATAGAACAGTAGTTAATTATGCTATGATCTTACAACAAACTTAGAAGTAACAAATATATGCTATATTTCAAACAGGAAAGCCTGCTAATCTCCAACAATCTGGACAGAAACAAAACCTCCAGAACTCTAGCAACAACATCGATCCAAAATTCAGCAGCAACCACCTCTGTAAAATCCTTAAAAGCCAACCGTTCCATTTGAATACGTGTACCAACCTCGATTCCATTGCCTAGCAAGCTCGATCTCCTAAGTATTTATCCCAACAAAATCGATGGGGGAAGGGGGAAAATTTCTCACCGGAAGGCGGGAAGATGGAGGCCGGCGTCGCCTGCGGGAACGCGAGGGAGATGTCCAGCGCCGGGAGCCCGACCTTGGCGCCGTCCTCCTCCCGCCCATCGCCACCAGTAACTGCACTTCAGACACTAACCAATCAACCTAATGACGCGGAACAACGAGAGATCACGCGCCACAGCACCAAATCGAACAGTTCCACAGTGAAGTGGCTGATTCACCTCGCTTCCCCACCATTCCGGCGGTGCGGACGAACGATCCGGGGTGCTCCGCGACAGGCTTCTGGGGACTTCGGAGTTCGTCGGAGGAGACGAGAGGCGGGAGCAGCAGGAGATGGAGAGCGCGAGGTGGAGAGTTTGCTGGGCTGGGCTCTCTCGATTTGGAGCTTTCCATCCCGTCAGGTAGGCAGGTGAGTACGGCACGGCGGTCGAGTTAGCTCGGCCCCACACGTCAGTGGAATTGGCCGCCGAGGAAACGTGCCACCCCAATTAATGTCCAAAGAATCCGAGCAGCACTGCAAGTACTACTGACTCTTTTGAGGGTTTTTTTTTTGCGAAAAGGAGAATTTCATTAATATTAAAACAAATTATATCCTCTAATTACAAGAGTATCTTAATCAACGCTAACTCTATTGATAGGAGACAAGAAACTTTGAAAAAACCGAAAATTCCACCATCTAGAATCACCATTCCAGACGGATATGTCACATAAGAGAACTCCGATCTGAACGAACACAGCCATCTCACCATCCACCATTGACATCCTCTATCTTGATAGAGGAAAACTGAAACCAACCCTTTCGCAAAATAGGGGTAGACCGATATATCATATGCAAATACGATGAACTTGTCACCGTCAAGCCCGTAGCTAAGCTCATCATCGCTTCCTTCACCATATCCGTCATGGGAAAACACAAATTCAAACGACATCCAGATAGATATCACCGGAAACCAAACTCTCACTAGCGTACAGTCATGGTCAAGAAGAACTATGACAAGACAAAGAAGGGTTGGAGTACCTTATTCTTCATTGATGATGGCGCATTAGACTCGCCACCACCGCGAGACGCCTCGTCCTACAGTGATCCATGCCAATAAAGTTGATGACGCTGCGCAACTGCAGCCACCTTCTTGAACCGAACCACTAGAAGAACCTTAATCCTAACAACCACCATGATCGCCGCCAAAAGCGACCTAACTCTATCTAAACCTTTGAGCGAACAAAGCAGACGTCGGATGCCAGGCCTCCCTTCTCCGCCGACGGCGAGGGGGCCGACGAATTTTTCTTGGGAAGCCGTCGCCGCATGCTGTCCTCTGTCTTTCTTTCATGAGGCGGGCTCCGGACAAGGTAATTCTAAGTTGGGGCAATTGCAAAACAACTATTCTTTCAAACTCCAATTGTGTTTTTACCATTGGTTTTTAGATTTTACGATTTTACCATTAATTTTCGAAAAGCGATGGTGATCTTGCAAAATAGTTTTGCGATTTTACCATCAGTTTAAAAAAAATCAATGGTGATCTTGCAAAATCTGAAAGCAATCAATGAAGATCTTGCAAAATTTAAAATCGACGATGAAAACACAATTAGAGTATAGAATTATGGTTAAAACGCTATTGTCTCTTCTAAGTTTGATTCCACATTCTCGTACTCTCTTTGAGTTTGATAAGAGCAAGGCTAAGCCTAACGCCTTGTCTTACCTGCTCATTTATGTCAGATTTTGCTGATGTGGAAGTAAGAGAAAGCAGGAAAAATGATGTATTTGTCGCAGCAGCAAGCGATCGGCTCAAAAAAAACTTGTGGGCCCCTAGCGTGGTCCTGGTGAGAGTGGTGGAAGAGGACAGTGGGGGTGTTCGTTTTTAGTAGTTTAAATTTAGAGGGATCACATTAAAGAAAATTTTGTTATTTAGAAGTATTAAATAAAGTTTAATTACAAAACTAACTGCAGAACTCCTGGGTCTAATTCACGAGACGAATCTAATGAAAGTAATTAAGTCATAATTAGATGATGGTTACTGTAGCATCACTGTAACAAACATATAGATTAATTAGGCTCATTAGATTCGTCTCGAAATGACCATTCATCTGTCAAAAAGGTTTTGTCATTAAATTTTATTTAATACTTTTAAATAATAAGATTCTCTTTCATTTTAGAGGTCTAAAATTTAGAGGGAGAGGAAACGAACACCCGGCGGCTGCTGTGAGCCCAAGAGAACGTTTTTGCTTGGCGTAGCGTGTTGGTTGGCCTACTGGCGTGCGTGAGCGCGTGGCGATGTGAACCGGTGTCGCGCCGACTCAGGTTAGGCTTTGCTCTAAAAAGGCTGAAACACGAACATGAAGCAAGTGGCGTGAGTTTACAGAGAGTACAGTCCTGAGCTTCTAGAATGCTTTGCTCCTATCAATGTAGTACTGCTTGGTGACAATGGTCATCCGTTACTCAAGACTAGATTTGCTCCTCTGCGATTAGTTTAGGTTTGGGTCCTCTCCACTAGTTGAAGCTCGACTTTTGTCTTTCCTTGTCAAATGCACTTGTGCGATGTCGCTGATTACATCAACTAGCGCTTGGACTAATGTCAAACTACTGTCATTTATGGGTACAACATTGCCAAAGAACTGAAGGAGGAGAAAATTAGTTAGCCTTGGACCTCATACCCATTTTGTATCCACATCCAATACAAGCTTTACTACTAAACCATAGTGCGTGTTATGGTTGTAACCTCCTTGTGAGGCCAAGACCGGAATGCTATTTTTCTCATACTCTGTCTCATTTGTTTTTTTTCTTTTCATAATTCGTTTTCTTTCATAATTACTGTCTCATCCACCCAGTCATTTTGTAACGAGCAAACTGCTACCACCTCCAAAATAAGCGTTTTCTCCTAAACATAGTACCTTGCCATGAACAAAACACGTCTCATCCACCTGTTGTTTTAGTCAGACCTCCTCCTATAATCTCTCCTCGTTTCTCCTACCTCGCAAACCGGAGAGAGTCATATCATCTCAAGGGAATCGACGAAAGGCAACCAATAAATAAAACACCTCTCTACATATCTTGCTTCTCGTGTTCATCGATCCCGTCGTGATGGCGAAGGCGCAGGCCGTGGTTGTGGTGCTGGGCCTGCTGCTGCTGGCGGGGCTCCACCAGGAGGCGGACGCGCAGGGCTTGTCGATCCCGATGTCCCTGGACAGCAGCAGCAGCGGCACCCCTAGCCTGGGCAGCATCAGCTGCAAGGCCATGGGCAACTGCGAGAAGAAGGACGCCAACCCCGCGCCGGACCAGGCCCATAAGTACACCCGCGGATGCAGCTCCATCCACCAGTGCCGCGGCGAGTGAGAGCTGCTCATCTCTGATCGCCGAATCCAACCCATGCGTGTTGCTTTCCGTGTGCGTTGGTTGTTGCCATCTGCCGCGTGATCAATATGCTAACATGTACATTTACACATTTATAAGTGTACAAATCGATATTATGTATGGTTTGCCTACGCGCACTGCCTGACTGATTGATTGAGCATTTGAGCGAGCAGGGACACTAGAGATCAGGAAAACAAACGTGCCTGTCAATTATGTGACGTGTCACGCATTCGATAAGGGCAACGCAGGACAAAACCGGACGAGGTTTGTCGTAAAATCCTCGTCTTAAACTTCAAAAACAAAAAACTACTACAACTAATGGGCTGCCTTGGCAACATCTTGGTGCGTCCCTCGGGTTCGGCCTCGTCTTTTCATTGGCCGGCCCACTTGATTGGGCACCCAGTCCACTCCAAAGTCCAAACCTAGAGTTTGAAGTTTGTGTTTTTAGCCTGATGCGTGTCCTTCTTTTTTGTTTTTTAGGGAATTATCTCATTCCATTAAACTTTGACAATCATCTTTAAAAATACGCGCATGTACGTCTGATCTTTATAAATTCCGGTGAAACACTATATCAACAAATCTCAAGGTTCACAGTGTTACCACATGTGTTTATATGTTGCCAAGCGTGTAACCTATTGGCTATTATTGAAACAATAATCAGTCACCGTCTTTAAAAAAAGAATAACCAGTTGTGAAGTTTCCATCACAAGGAACCTAACTCTTCCTCTCTCTTTTTAAAATCTTTTGATAAAGGAACCCATTTTCTTTTCAAGGTAAAATAACGTTCCGGCCTTTGCACTTTGAAGACACATTTAGTCATTACACAAAAACATCAAGATGTACCAATACGAATTGACCTTAGAAACACCTAGTGAGAAAACAAAAGGACAAAAACGCAGAATAAATGTTTTGCATCATTATTCATTAATATACAACACAAATAAATAAAAAAGGTAGTCAAAGAAAGGAGTGAGTGAGTTTTGTGTCATTCTTGCAAATGAGGTGTGCTACCATACCAGCTTCTATCAAAGTTTGTGTGTTGTACTCGTAAATAAGGTCAGCCAACAGCGTTCGTAATCGCAAAATTGTCAAAAAGGAAAAGTCATTCTAGCTAGCACGTCGAGAAGGCAGCAGTTTTCCTCGTCGCATAATGTCAAAAGATCCAAAAGAAATCATGGATCACAGATTACATGGTCCCCCTATTTGAACTTAAGAAACAAGAAGCCAAAGATGCGTGACTAGATGCAGATGCAACTTATATCACACGTACTATATGATTCTATCTCCATCAGCTTAACTTTGGCTCCATGTTTTACGATGACCACCACTTTTGTACATATTCACTTGAAATCGTATGTTCCGGAGGTGTGATGAAAATTCCTTCCAAATAATGTCTAGAATATTTTAATATCTCCAAGAAAAAATACACACATATAGCATAGGTAACATGGTATACTTCAACGTGAAGCTCCGTCTGAAGATATAAAATTGAGAAATCACAGGAAAAAACAGAGCATGGTTTCTGCCATTTGATAGCTAGTATTTTTCAGTTTCAGATGACAAAATTTCAGCCGAGACATAAGGACAAACAAATCGTACAGGAGATTCGTCATTTCTGGATCGTAAACAGCGTTCTCCGCGGTTTCTTGGGCAGCTTGTCTACCTTGTGCACTCGCAGGTTCACACGCAGCACAACTGACGCACGAAACGGAGGGAAGGAGCCCGAGAGAACCCTCTCTCTGTTTATAAGCTATTAAATCCTGCATAGTTTAAATGTCAGCTCTGTCCTTGTTCATGGGTCAAAGGAGGAAACCATTTCAATTGTGCCGTGTCAGATCTTTAAATACTCTGAACGAAATGCTCTGCAAGTAGCCACAAGGCTGTAGTTCTCACCCCACCTTTCACATGTTCGTTCATGGAGAGAAGTTCTATCAGGCAGTGCAAAACGACAACGATTAGTGTCTATCAGAGGATAAGTTCGAGTAAACAGTGTGTTCACTGTCCGAATGAGATACTAGATGGCAAAACTGATGCGTTTTGATGAGAGCGTCGTTGATGGCTCAAACTGAACTATATGCAGGAACAAGATGACCTGTCAGTCAGTAGGATCCATGGGAAGTTGCTTGTTAAGGAGTGTGAAAATGGAGTGCGGCTGCAGCTAAAGGCCAACGCTGAACTGTTGGAGCATACAGTTCATGAGAATTCATTTAATCATGTCCCTATCTAATGAGGCGATGCATAGAACATTAGTCAATGGATTGCAAAGATTTCTTTTCCAATTCCACAAGAAGATTCTTGTGGTCTATCCTCCTCATTTTCTGAATGTTTTGGCAGGTACGCTGTCACAAGATTGCTCTTGAGATTTAGTACTTAAGTGATCCTAGAAAACATAGGAGTACTATCAATAGTTTACTTCAAACCATCTTAACTTATCTCTGGTCCTGTTTGGTGGCATGTTTCTTCCCAAATAAATCACATAAGCAAACTTCAGTTCACCTAATAGCACAAAGAAACAAGTAAAAGAAAGCACACAAGCACATTTCAGCTCACCTACGAGCAGTAAGAAAAACTTGAGTTACCAATCATATGATTGTCACAGTCTGAACTCGTCATCTGAATCCTTATCAGAACAGAAACGTGCTGCGCAGCTATTGAAGTTCTCCATTTGGCAGGCTTTTGCAGCATATCCTACTCAGAGCAAGCCCAACAGCGGTCGAATCGACCACTACGTGAGTAAAAAATCAATATAGAAGAGAGAGAACGTGCTCCTGACACGGACACCGTCGCTCCTGCCGACGATCGTCGATTGCCTGTCCTGCCCACCCCGCAAAGCAAGATATGGAGCCCACACGAAATAAACAATACTTTTTTACGTCGTTCACTCGGCGCGTCTGTTGAGCAGCGGGAGCGCGTGCATAGACGCCTGAGAAGCTGCACTGCCATGCACCGGTCGCTTATTGGGCTTGCTCTCATGGCACACTCATGGACGGACGCCGCCTAATCAGCTGGCCCCAGAGCACACATCCAATTCGAAGAAACTCCTCCTAGTGGGAACACATGTGGAGAAAAATATGCATATATAGAGTGGTTGGCCAGTAAAAAGCAGAGGAGAACACTGCATCAGGGAGACCATACATATCTTAAGATGATCACGTCTCATACACAAGCATATCACTCGTCCTAGATATGCGATGAGATGCCATTACCCTGTTGCGCCACTTATTGTAAGCAGCATGAACACCTTTCTCCCTGCTTGCTTGCTTGCTTCGTCTCACCTCCTCTTGTTTTATTCATCTCCATTTCTTGCAATCTGCTGTCGCTGTTGATGCTGTTCAAATTTGCGTAGCTGCTTCTTTACCTGATTCTATCAGCACATTCACCTTTCTTGTGCAGTGACGACGAGAATCCGTCGGTGAGGCGAGTAGGATGCTTGGTTGAATGGCTGCACCTGCATGCCAACCACTGCAAGAAGGGAAGGAGCTGCAGCCGTATGATGGCTGTGATCCTTCAGCGTACAGAGGGCCAGTGCTGCTGCCCCGGCAGGCGAGCTCGGCTCCTCCTCCGTCCGTGCCGGTAGGGCCACCGGAGATGTCGTCGTCGTCGGGGTCGGGGTCCGGGAAAAGTGCAACGGATGCAAGGGCTCTGAAGATCCACAGCGAGGCCGAGCGGCGGCGCCGGGAGAGGATCAATGCTCATCTGGCTACGTTGAGGAGGATGATCCCTGATACTAAGCAGGTATGTGCATCCTGTCGTATAGAAGCTTGCCTTTGTCTGTATTTGAAACATTTATTTTGAAGTTTGTTTTAGTATCAGAGACTGGTCGATAAACCTCACATCAGAAATTCTTGATCCAAAATCTTCTTTACCATGACACGTTCAAGGTATAGACAAATGATTGATTTATCAAACTTTTACTCAGATGCAGTTCACAAAGAATATTGAAGTTTGCAATCTTTAGAAAGAACTATGAAAGTCATATGAAGGAACCTTTTGACTCACATTTGTTCACACTTCATCATGACACGTTCAATCTGGAATTCTCCAATGGGACAAACCACAAAGAACGATGCTAACAAAAACTTTTCCTTTTCTGCCCTGCAGATGGACAAGGCGACCTTGTTAGCCAGGGTGGTAGACCAAGTGAAGGCCATGAAGAGGAAAGCAAGTGAGGCCACACAAAGCATGGCTCTCCCACCAGAGACCAACGACGTCTCCATTGAGTGCCACACCGGCGACGCCGCTGGCATCGCCGGCGCCGACAAGGTCCTCCACATTAAGGCCACCATCAGCTGCGACGACCGGCCGGACCTCATCGCCGGGCTGATTCAGGTGTTCCATGGCCTGAGGCTGAGGGCAGTGAGAGCGGACATGACTTCCCTAGGAGGCAGGGTGCAACACGTGTTCATACTGTGCAAGGAAGAGGGCAGTCAAGGTGCAAGCCTCCGGTCTCTGAAGGAGGCTGTCAGGCAGGCATTATCCAAAGTTGCTTCTCCAGAAACGGTGTATGGGAGCAGCCCCTTTCAGAGCAAGAGGCAGAGGATCCTGGAGTCACATTACTCGATTATGTCCATATAGAAGATTTAAGGTTCTGGTAGGACCTGAAAATATGTAAAGAGATGGTAGAGTCAGTAGTGCTAATTTTGATCATGTGTGTGTGCGCGCGCGCTTTTGAATGAATTTTGTTCATGTGTTGTGTGTATGGGAGATGGATTTTTTTACTGGAAATCAGAACTGTGGCTAGTGGTGTAAAGACTGGCATCCCAATTCCCACATGGTTATGGCCCAGTTGTGTGCTGTTGTATGATTGTGTGGATGCAGAAATGTCTCTGGGCAAAGTCACAGGATTGGCTTGACATTTGTGAAAAGACAGTGACACCTTTTGAATTTTGATTGGTTGCTGACAATAATATAAACTATCTTGTCTGTACTCTCTTTAGCTTTCCTATCAACTGTATGGAACTTGTACGCGCCAGCTTCCAGGCTTTATCTACACTAATTATGTGTAGCAAAAGCGCGGTCAGCACTCAGCAGGAAAATACACGATAAGCATATTTAGACGTGCTCCTATGCTGATTATGTGAAATCGTGGGCAACGGCACATAGGTTCAGAAGATTTGCTTTCTTCCAAGAAACAGACCATGCTCTCTGTGACTTTTGCTTATATGCCCACTGTCGGGAAGGAATACTGCTCATTCAGTCGTACTGATATACTTACTATTCGCCCACGTTCACATTTTGCTATTTTCATTTTCAAAATAGTGTGACCAACATTTGTAATGTTTTGGATATTTAACTTTTTGTTGTTGACAAATGGCCATTTTAACTTGGCGGTGCGAGGACAGGAGCGAGGTAAGAAAACAAACGACTGAATTAATTTTACGAACTCGGTTAGAGAGCGACGCACACTGCTTGTTGGCTAAGAACGATGAATCGATTTCATATTTATTGGTTACAGTACAACTATACAACCATGAGTTTCTGAAATCATCTCAATGCAGTAACCATGACTTGAAACATCAGCCAGTTACATGGATAAGGATAATTATTCAGAGATCAGGGGCTTAAACTACTGCAAGGATCTGTATTTCCGTTGCAACTGAGAAGACTTCATGCACTCACTGAGGATTTGGTGGGCGGCTATTTGCCTCAGAAACTCTAGATCCCCACTCGAGAAGCTCTTTGCTGGTGTCATCCTTGTGTACAATGACCTCTATGAAGCACAAGCAATCTTTCTTAGGTCCCAGAGCTGCCTCAATCGCTTCTTTCAGCTCCTCCTCAGTTCGAACCTGCAAACATAATGCAAAATGTTATTGACATGCCGGTTTTGTGCCGGGGCTACGCAGTAATAAAGCATACAGTTGCCAACCTTTGCTGTGTAGCATTTTCCCTCGCCATTGTGGAATGCCTCCACCACACCAGTGTAGTTCCAATTCTTGATTACATTGTAAGGACCGTCGTGGATCTCCACTTCAATGGTGTACCCTCCATTGTTTATCAGAAAGATAATGCTGTTCTGCCCCCATCGGATCATTGTTGACACTTCTTGTGCCGTCACCTGAATTCAGTCAAATTACATTCTAGTTTGCTGCATGTTTTGATAGAGACCCAATTTGAGAATGAAACAAATGATTGTTTTGTACCTGAAAGCTGCCATCTCCAATAAAGGCAAGGACACGCTTATCCTTAGCAGCCTGTGCGTATCCCAGAGTTGCACCCACTGACCAGCCAATTGATCCATATTGCATCTGAAATTCATAGCTGGTGAAAGCAAACAATGTTTAGATACACTGCACATGACATCTTAACATTGGTGCAAAGATAGATGTCACTACTAGTCTTTACAAAAAACCACTAATCATACTTGATTTTTGATATTATCCGACAAGCAGAACAAGATTTCTCAAGTTTCTAATCCCAGAGACAGTACCAAATAGCCATTTCTGTTACTACTTTGGCACTTGTCACTCACAAAAGTAAGTATTTTAGAGGAAATTGAAAACTCAACAAATATTGCATCACTTCATGAAAAAACACAATTTTTTATTTCAAAGGAGCTTACCCACAGCCTTCAGGTAGCTTAAGCTTCTGGCAGTTAAACCACGAGTCCCCAGTCTCTGCAATGACAGCTGAGTTGCCAGACAACAGTCCCTGTATATGCTTGAAGAGTATGTTCACTCTCAATGGCTCTCCAGGTTCAGATGCAAGAGGTTCGCCTTGAGGCACGAAAATTCGACGATAGTTGTCATACGCAGCGGTGTTCTTCTTCAGGCGTGTTGCAAGTGCATGAAGAAAGTCCTTCATCAGAACACACCCGAATGCAGGGCCATTTCCAATCACCACCCGATCTGGTTGTACTATGATTGCCTTCTCCTTCTTCAGGAGTAGTGAGTATCCAACCGAGCTGTAGTCGTTAAATATCGGACCAGCAAATAGATAGGCATCAGCAGACTCGACAATTTCAGCGCAGAAGGGAGTGCTCACAGCACCCCAGTATGTGCCAATAAACCTAGAGTGGTGCTCTGGCACAAGTCCCTTCGCAGAAGGCATCACAGCAACGGGATAACCGCAGGCATCCGCCAGCTCTACAAAGGTTTTTGATGCTTTGGCCACCCTCATCTTTGGTCCAGCAACAAGCACTGGCTTGACTGCTTTGTTCAAGAAAGCCGCAGCAGCTTCCACTGCTGCCTCCAAGCTTTTCTGGTTCGAAAGTCTGCAGAATGGAAGATTTATCCACGTGAGCGACACTAAAATAAATGTCGCTTTATGTTCCTTATGCATATATAAGATCTTGCCATGTTTGCAGCATACCTTGGGGAGAGGAAGAATGGGACAGGATGGTCGCTAAAGGTGGGATGCGGGATGGAAGCAAGGTTGCAGCTGATGCTGATGTAAACAGGCTTGCTCTCCTTCAGTGCCGTAGAGATGGCATTGTCAATCTGTTCATGTGCATCTTCCAAGTTGTTCACCACTGCCTGTGATTTTTCAAGAAAGGTAGCATACATATCAGCAAAGAGGAAAATATTATAGCTTGTGGCATAGAACATCTTGCCAGAGGTTAAAGTGTTATGGATATAATTGGTTAAACCTGTCGTGGCTTCAATGTGCCTATTTTAACTTATATTTCACTCATAAGTCTCCATTCCACATACAGTTAGCAATCTAAAACAAACAATTCATCAAATGAAAGACCAAGCACAGCAAAAGTTCTACTTGAAGTCACTAGGCATGGCCGCAAATGTTGTATCCTTTGAGCAAGATATGTACTGATGAACCAAGATGATAGCTACTCGTTATGCAGGATTCCATTTCGGCACAAAAAACGTTAAAGCCAATAGGAGTAGGCAGTTACCAGTTCCTAAATTTAATTAGTCTGAGAAAGCCTATTTGAAGTTTGATACTGAGGACTTGGCCTGAAACGCGCCAAGTCATATCCAATCCAAGAATTTGACTAATTATTAAACATGGAATCAATGATAAACTCTATGCTACTTGACATAAGCACAATTAAACTTTTTTACTTCCTAACTCAACTCCTGACACCTGCAGCTAATCAAGTACTGATATTCTGTAGCTATCCAGCTCCTCAAGTCACCAGTACCAATATCAGGAAAACAATGACTGCTACATATCCAAATAAAACAAAGGAAATTTTGACAGTAATGACGCAATCTTTTTTTTTTTTTTGCGAGGGAGTAATGACGCAATCTTTGACTTCCAAACTTTGCAGACGCCGGAGGAAAAGTTTGAAGATTAGCAGTACCTGATAGCATGTGACAGTCTGGAAGCACCTGAGCTCCTGCGTGAAATCGGGGAGGCCGATGGTGTGGTGCAGGATCCTGTTGCTCCCGTAGTCGTTGCTGTTGGGCCCGCCCACGATGCAGATGACGGGGAGGTTCTCGCTGAACGCCCCCGCGACGGCGTTGATGGCGCTGAGCCCGCCGACGGTGAAGGTGACGGCGCAGGCGCCGACCCCGCCGCCGCGCGCCCGGGCGTACCCGTCGGCGGCGTACGCGGCGTTGAGCTCGTTGCAGCACCCGACGAGGCGCACCCCCGTGGACTCGGCCTCCGCCTCCAGCTCGTCCAGCAGCGTCAGGTTGAAGTCGCCCGGTACGGTGAAGACGTCGCGGGCCCCCACCTCGGCCAGGCGCCGCGCCAGGTGCCGCCCCAGCGTGGCGTCCCGTGGCGCGGCGGAGCCCGGGTGGGAGGCGGCTGTATCTGGGACCGCCGCCTTGTCGGAGGCCGACTGCACCGAGCCCATCGCGGTGTCCATGCTGACGCGCGCCGGCGGCGAGGACGAGGAGGAGTGGAGAAAGTTCGCGCGAAGAGAAAAGAAAAGTTGGTTGCTTTGCTTTTGCTGGCGCACTGGCGCGCCGGCTGGTTTCGGAGGCTAGTGGAACGGTGGAGTGGAGTCGTGCCCGCGGACGCGGCGGCATATAAATGGTTGCGCCGAGTGGGGTCGAGATGTCAGAACGGCGTGCGCAAACCGGTGGCGTGCTCGGCGGATGACAAGTGGGGCCGTTGACTTTGCGCTGACTGAGAAACAAGGGGTCGCGCTGCGGCTGCAATCCGGGGGCGCCTCGTTGTGGCGAGCCGGTGACGCGACGCGGCAAACGACGATGCGCGAACGGATATGAACGTCGAACTGAGCTGCATAGAATAGGAGGCTGGTGGAGCATGCTACAGTATGCTACTGTGATCAAAAGAGAATGCAAAGTAGGGTACGTGTTTCACACTCTGATACGTGGAATCGATTAACAAATGTGCTCTGTTCTGTCCGATGAGGCGATGGCAGCCGAGTAATCGCGTTGCGGCGCGCCGGTGAGGCGGTGACGCGACGCGCGCACGCGAGGATGCGCGAACGGATATGAACGGCCAAACGGAGCTGCATAGAATAGGAGGCTCTGGTGGATGGAGCATGCTATGCTACTGTGATCAAAAGAGAATGCAAAGTAGGGTACGTGTTGCACACTCTGATACGTGGACGTGATTAACAAACATGCGCTGTTCTGTCCGATCCGATGAGAGCCGAGTAATCGCGTTCCAGATCCTTCTCGTTCTAGACTTGTTTGTTCTAGTCAGCAGGCAGCCCGTCACGTTATGTGTGGGTAATATAATTGGTAGGGCTCATGGAGTCATCGGGTTCGTTCTGGTTTTGGTTTGGCGCCCGATGTTTGTTTTCTTCTGAGTTGGTTTGGAGAAGAATCTTTCTAGAACTGATTGATGGTCGGAGAAAAGCCGTGGAAGTGGCTTACGACTATGAGCCTCTGACTGACTGCGAGCAGAACCAGGGACGTGCTCCCGCTGTTTCGCAGGTTTATCTGGCACCTGCGTTTGTGTCTCCGTCGGGACGGTGACTGAATGCGTAATAGTAATGATATGATAATTGTCGTGGATCGATCATGTTCGGTACAACAATTTTGTTTTGGACCGAAAGCAAGTTAAAAACAAAGCAGGGTTAGCAGCCGCCTCGATGGCGACCTTCCTGCCTGTTCGGTTCAGGTGTCCACGTACGTTTGCTGGTTCGCGTCCGAGGGAGGCCGTCACTGATCGAGCTTACCTGCCCGCCCCTCCTAGCTTGGTTTGAACCGAACATGCCAACCCTTTCTTTTCTATCGTGCTAAAGTGAGCGAGAGCTGACGCGTCGCGGCCCTCGCCGCGCGCATCCCCTCTCATGGAAAAAGCGTCACGGGTTATTACATCACCTGGATGCTTCACGGAGGCTCAGCGGCATTTGGCGTTGTGAGCTTATGCCAGCGCCACTGTTTCCCTCAGTGCGCGCGATGCCGTGGTACGGCGGGCGGAGCATGACGACGGAGTTCGGAGGGCCAATAATTAATGGATCAAGGAGCCGGAAGGCAGAAGCAGGGACTCCGTCTCGGCGCGGCGAACATGTATGGTCAGGTGTACGCGGTGGCGGGGGCCGCGGGGCACGTCTAGGGAAGGGAAGCGCACCGTGCACCGGAGGAGCGCGGATGGCCAGAGCTGGGTTTTCGGCGATGACCGGCGAGCAAACAAAGCAAAAGAGTGAAATTCGGTGGTGGCAGGCTGCGGCCGCTAGCCCATCTAGCCCCGGTACACAGCTCGCATGTGGTTGGGCTGTGGAGAGGTGGAGGATGAGAAAGGCCGGCTGCCCAAAAAAACAATGGGATCAAATGCTGACGGAGGGCCGAGAGATAGATGATGAACCATCGTTTGTCTATATGTTCCATTAGGCCTCCTTTGGGAACCGCTTCCCCCGCCATTTCCCCGTGCTGGGTGCCCACGCGGAAAAGAGACCCCGGGCAGCTGACGCGCGTCTTTGGAAGACCGAGGCGGGGGGAAGTTTTGCCCCGGATTGGACCGGTTTCGACGGGGGAGCGGCCCACGTCCTCGGGCTCGTGGCAGTCAGCCCCGTCATTTTCCCCGTCCCTCTCGCACGTCGCCTGCGACGCCATGGCCGCCGCCTCCTCGCTCCCCGGCGACTCGCGCGACTCCGGCCTCTTCCGCGGCGACTCGCGCGACTCCGGCCTCCTCCGCGGCGACGCATGCGATTCCGACCGCCTCCCCCCACGCACAACGCTAGTCGCCTTCCGGTCATCAAGCACGACGCCGGCTGCCGAGGGTCAGCCCCGTCCCTCCCCTGCTCACCGTCTCTCTCTCTCTCTCTCTCTCTGAACTCTCTCTCTCTCTGAACTGTCTGAACTACATTTTCTTCAGATCTGTGACGAGGAAGAGGGTGAGAAGTTGATCTGCTCGCGGTCTTCTTTGTGCAAAATCAGGTTCGGGAGCACCTCCAGTTCCTCATCTGTTTCAAACCGTCGATCCGGCGAGTATTCTTTCCATATCCTACTAATTCTCCCTCTAGGTTTTCTTTATTCATCGCAAAGCCTACCCAGATTACTGTTGCAAAGTGTCTAGTAATTGTAGCAGGCCTTTCAAAAAAAAGAAGTAATTGTAGCAGGCATAAACTAACCAGTTGTTGTGAGATGCCTGCTGCTATTTGATTATCACACTATATTTATCGTTCATTTTAGTTCTGCCATGCTTATACCTGAATCTTTTGATGGGTTGTTGATATGTTCACTTAGGCACATGTATACTCTAGTAACTAACTTTTGTCTAAATCTACTCAAACAATCAGGCATAAATTTTTGGATTATGATCTAAAACAAACTAGAAATAGTACTGCTCTGATATCATGTTTACAATGAAGCATTAGCGGTTAAAAAATGAGCTGGATGATTAGTCATGACATTGTGCATAGTTTGAAGATGTGAAATTCAGTATAAGCAATCATATTAATAAAAAAATATTCTTCTCTACAAGGGATCGGTAATGTCTAATGTGATGACGTGAACAGAGTTCTACTTTTGCAGTCTGAAGAAGTGATAACAATTCCAATTTTTCGAAGTCTACTAATGTTTATGTGTGTAAATCTGCACTATTTTGTTTCAGGTTCTCATGAGGATATCTCTAATACTTTTGTTGTTTTGATAGCCATGGAAGGGATTGGTTCAATTGAGAGGTAAAAGATTAATACAGATTCAACCTTTTACACTTCACAAGACACAAAGGCAATTGTCTGTTAATAGATAAGAACAGGCTGAAGCACCAATATAGGATACATTATCTATTCTTGCATGTGTGATACAGTGCTGAAAATATTGCCTATTATATATCAAATTTTTATGTGACCTGCCTGTAGACTCATATTCTGTAGTAATACAATATGCACCAGGGAACATCATGGACTCCTCGGTGTCATTTAGCAGCCTTGAACTAGATTAATGAGCCAGCATCAGTCAGGTTTAGAGCATGCAAAATTAATTGTTCCATTTAGCAGTCTGTACATAATTTTCTTTGGAGGCCTTTAACTAATTCTCAACTTTGGATGGTTTGATGCTCACAGGAACATCCGCATTGGGCTCGATGTATCGATCAAATTTGGTGGAAGATTCCTTCGAGTGGAAATGCACTTTATTCATTAGTCGTCACGATTTACAGAATATCAGCAGTTTCTGGTATCTCTGAGGAGTTTTTTTTCAGTTGCTATAGTCCATATCTCGTGAATCTGAACTTGGCCATTGCTATTGCTTTACAAGTTTACAGTTGACTTTCTTTGTAATGTTGGAAACGTTGGATCGCTGTCCCCTACTTCATGCATTCGTGTTCATTTGCTTCTCAAACGAGAGATGAACATTTCTGAATTTGATGATGTAATGTATTTGGAGCCGTTGAAATGATGTTTGTTTGTCAATCACAAAGTTGGTGGAATGATTCATTTGCTAGCAAAACGATGTATGACTTTTGTATGCTATGCCATGTAGCAAAATGATGTACCAATGAATTATTTCTTGGCTTGTTGCCAACATATATTTGGCACTCACGAAGTTGGTTGGATGTTGATTTTTTGTTAGTCGTAATTTTTACTGGATTTTTCAGAGTCGTTTTTCGATTTTCCTGAATTTTCGGAGTCATTTTTATTTTTCCTGAATTCTTGGAGTCATTTTTCGATTTTTCGTTAATTCTCGCTGCCGTTTTTTGTTTTTCCTGAATTCTCGGTGTCATTTTTGATTTTTCCTGATTGTTTGTTATTTTTCTATATTTCGGAGCTTTTTTCCCTGGGTTTCGGGACACCGTGCTGCCAAAGGCTGCCACACCCGGGCTGGGGAGCGTGACCCGGGTGGTGATGTGCAGGGGAGTTCCCTGTCGTGGGCACTGGCCCCGGGTAGGCAGCCCAGCGCTCCCAAAGGATGCCTTAGTGGGACAAAACTAGTATAGCAAACTAGCAAATAGCAAACTTCACGAGCCTCATCAACAAAACTAGTGTAGCAAACTAGCAAATAGCAAACTTCACGAGCCTCATCAGTACAACATCACTGAATACAATAAGAATTTTACTCCATCCGTTTCAGAATAAGTGATGTTTTTGACTTTCAAACATTACATTCGACTGTCCGTCTTATTCAATTTTTTTATAAATACTAAAACAAATATGTCATGGTTAAAGTATTGCTAATGATAAAATAAATTATAAAAAAATAATATTTGTGTAAATTTTTTTGAATAAGACGGACGGTCAAACGTGATGTCTGAAAGTTAAAAACGTCACTTATTCTGGAACGGAGGGAGTATGAATCAAGGCATCCAGCAGGCTAATCATCCTAGGCATTTCAATCACCTTTATTGGCTGCAATTACAATATTCATACCCTCATCAGTACAACATCACTGATGATACATATGTACAACTATAGAGTTATTTACATACTGCAAGACATCTACACAAAAAAGAAAACTTTCCTCAACCACAAAAGTGTGCGTCCTTGAATGGGGATTCCCCAAGTCAGGACAATTGCAGCTGCAAAACCAGTACCAAATCCAAGCCCGGTGACAATGAACAATATGACGTCAACTGACTTCTTCTCTGAATGATGTGGGTCCACATTTGGTGTTACGTTGTTGCATGCTTTGGACACCTAAGGTCCACAGGGACCAACGTTTCCAAGAAATGAGAGATTTGTGAACGTCGAGAACTGAGGTGATTCAGGTATTCCTCCCACCAGCTCATTGTAGGATAGATTTAACATTGAAAGGAAGTTCAATGCTGCCAAATCTTGTGGAATCTCTCCTGAAAGATTGTTTGAAGAGAGATCCAATGACTCGAGTTGATGCAGAGTGCCAAACTGGGATGGAATTGGTCCAGTAAGAGCATTACGTGACATGTTTAGCCCACTGAGTAAAACAAGGCTCCCAATTGACTCAGGGATGGAGCCATGTAATGCATTGTCTGAAATATCAATGACGACCAGGCTCCTTAGAATCTTAGAAAATTCTATGTCAGACTGGCCTTTGTATGTGAGTGTAGTGGTAAACTGGTATGTTGCACTCGGTTCAAGTAGCGAGTAGTTCTTTTTTTCCATGACCATCATTTCATTAGTAGCTGTACCCACCATAGATCTCATCGTCTTAACCATTCATTTGATAATGTGTCACTAAAATTGTTTGAAGCCGCATCAAATATCCGTAACTTCTTGAACTCACAATTATTTTCATTGCCTAAGACAAAAGGTCCCAAGTTTCCAGCAAACTTATTGGACTTCAGGATTATAACTTGAAGTTTAGGAAGCATACTCATCCAACATGGAAAAGTATCGTTGATCTGATTATTCCCAATGTTGAAAACTTCCAACGCTGTGCAAGAAGCTAGTGATCTTGGTAGCTTTCCTTCAATCCAATAATTGTCGCTAAGGTCTAGCTCCTGGAATGCACATCCTCGCTTCATATTAAGTGGTAACTCTCCATGTAGCTTGTTTCTTTTCAGATTCAATACACTCAGGGAACTAAGTTCCTCCATCAAACAAGGCGGGATGGAGCCACTTAGATTGTTGTAGGAGAGATCAATGATAACTAGTGTCCTTGCTTCACAAATAGACGGCGGAATGTTTCCCGAAAGGTTATTTGCTTTAGCCATGAAATATTTGATCATGCTAAATTGAAAACCTAAATGAAGTGGCATGGATGAGAATTGGTTGTTTGAGCAATCCAACAACACAGTTAAGGGTCCGGGTGCTGGTATGGGCCCTTCGAATAAGTTAGAACTGAGATCAATACGTGTTATACCTATAAAATTAATAGATCCAAGTCCTATGTTGTTGAATTTGTTGCAGGATAAGCTCAGACTTTCCATCCCGATCCAGTTTTCCCATGCCCATTGGGGTATAGTACCATGGATATGATTGTTTGAAAGGTCAAGATAGCAAAGATATTGCATATGCCTCAAGGCACTAGGGAACTTGGATATGTTACATTTTGCAAGGGACAAAGTTGACATTTGATTGACGGCTGAAGGATCTTCCTCTCTACCAGTACAGTGAGTTTGTTGTTTGATAGGGTCAAACTAAAAAGGTTTGGTAATTTCCAGAATGATCTGAGTTCCACCGTGCCAACGAAGTTGTTTGAATAAAGATCTAGAACCCTTAGTTGAGTTAGGTTAATGATTTGCAGAGGAAATGTGCCTGAAAAATTGCAGTTGTATTATTGTAATCAGGTTATGTTCTTGAGATTACCTATGGAAGAAGGTACCTCTCCAGATAAGCCACAGTCCGAGAATCGAAGACGCACCAAAGAAGTTAGATTTGCAATCCAAGATGGTATCCCTCCTACTGTACCAGCCCCAGATACCTCTAATGAGATTAATGATGTTAGCCCCCCGATAAACGAGGGAAGCTCTTGGGGAGAATTCAGCTGATGCAAGACCCAAATTATTCAAGGATTGGAGACTGGTTATGGAATCCGGTGTAGGGCCAGAGAAGTTAGTGCTACTGACAATCAAATTTTCCAAAATACTATCAGATGGAAACTTTGGCAAAATACCAGAGACTTCAAAGTTGTAGCTAATATCAATAGTTGTTAAGTTTTTGTTTTGGAAGATCCTTGGCGGGAACCACCCTTGAAGGTTATTGTTTCTAAGTCTAAGAACCCTGAGGGAGTGTAAATCAGCAAAGGTTTTTGGAATTCTACCATGTATTGAATTATACTCTACGTTAATCTCAATTAGTTGGTGTAAGCCGGAGAGTGATTCACACAACGGAACATTGAGTTGGGTATTTGGCAGGCTAAGAACCTGAAGCTGAGGAGTGGAATTCGCGAACACATCGCCTCATTGTCAGACAAATTGACATATCTAAGATAAAGCTCTTTAAGATTACTAAGGTTCGCGAGCAGTGACCCTATGTTTGGTTCTACAAGAGTCCACTGGGATGCCCATAGGCGAAACAATTGTATTGATCCATCATCGAGTTGTTCACCATAATATATCATAGCAGAGAGGTCGAGGGATACCAGTTTTGTGAGCCGACCTATTCCATCAGGAATCCGACCATCAATTCGCAGTTAGAAAGGCTGAGATGAATGAGATCGGTGTCGTTACCATGACCCCCGGGTATCCTCAAGACCAAAGGGCCGAGTAACCTGACAAGGGTAGTCGGACCAGCCCAGAAGAAGCCGAGTAGCCCACGATGCAAAGATGGAAGGTTTTACTACTCGGCGTGACCTAGAAGGGCTTCTTGACTTGTACTCCAAGTATTTCCATGTTGTATCCGACTAGGATACTTTCCATGTAACCCTGTACCCCCGACTATATAAGACGGGCAGGGATCCTCTCTCAAACACACGCAATACAGACCACCTCATACATGACGTAGGGTTTTTATCCTCCGAGAGGCCCGAACCTGTCTAAACTCCTTGTCTCGTGTTCACCATCGTATTCTTGGTTCCTTCGCCCCCATAACAAATCTATCGAGGCCCTATAACCTCGACAGTGGCGCGCCAGGTAGGGGGTGCGTGGGGATCCTGTTCGTCGAGTACGATGGATCGCTTCATCAACAACTTCGCTCCAGGCGCCCGGCTCACCTTCGGGAGCTTGGAGTTTGTCGCCGACACCATCGGCAACCTCGTCCCCACCAACTCGCCGATTCGCGCGGTTGAGATCGAGTCGGACTCTTCTCTCGCCGAGTTAGAGTCCGGCTTCTCCAGGCTCCAGGTCGAGTCCTACTCGGACTACTCGACAGCCGAGATAAGAGCCGCCCTGGAGAACACCCGCTTCAGATCCAATCTACCGAGCCTGACTTACTATCCGGCTCAGCGCTATGGTATGTTTCCCTTCGGTTTACGTAATTCTGCTGATACAATTCTCCGAGGAGACGTGCAGGATCTACTAGCATAAGAGGGGGACATGTCCTTCAACCTGGTTGCTTGCATCCGGGAAGATCACATGGACACCTATGATACCTCAATCTGGGATTCCATGTACGAGCCGACAGATCAAGGGACCAACACAGGCTACAGCTCGGACGGCTCATCCTCGCCCATGCCATATGAGTGCTTCGCCGTAATCGGTGATCTGACCGTTCAGGACGGCAACGCAGCCAATTTACCCGGACCCCCGCCAGGAGGACCACCACCGGCAGCAAACACCGTCGCTCTTGCCCCGGCAGCCACGACGGCAGCTGATGAAGCAGCCGCGGCGGCCCTCGCGACGATGAACGCTGAGTCCTCTGCTGCAGCCGCAGCTTGGGCTCACCAATCCCGACTGAACAATCAAGGTGCCCTTGGCACGATACTTGAAGAAGACGAAAACCCTGACGACTACGCTCGTTCTCCTAGAAGAAGGAACAACGGCAGATCTCGCGATCTCCAACGTTCGCTTTTCGTTGACGTCAACGGCCATCAAGCCTTTCGGACACCGGAGCAGAACATGGTTGCCAACAGGACCATCCTCGACCAAGTCGAGGCGGCCATAAACGATCCAAACTTCTCACCAGCAGCTATCACGCCTCTCCTCGATAAGGCCAAGTGTTACGCCGAAGCTGCCACCCTCTTGAGGAGTCAAACTCCTTCTCGGTCCCCCGCTCTTCATCGTCCAACAGAAGGCGCAGGCTCCTGGAAAATCTGAGTGCCAATCGGCAACGAACCCCGGCAGCCGTGGACGCACCTCCCCAGTAGAATCTTCACCGCCAGGTGATAGCTCGACCTGGGTTTGATGCTCGCCAAGACATCAACGCCGTACGCCGCCAGAGGTCAGAAGACCAAGAACGCGCCCGACAGGATGACTATGATCGCTTTGGAATCGGACGGTCACCCGGACGGCGGTCACCCAGACGATCCCGTTCGCCACCACGTCGCTCCCCTGATCGATCACCGACCCCGCTAGCGCGATCACCACCAAGGAGAACCCCACCTCGGGGCACACCTCCTCGCGAGGCTCCACGGTGAGAACACCACCGACAAGAAGAAGAGCGGGACCGCGACAATGGGCATCGGGATGACAGGCGCCGAGAAGATCGCCGAGAAGACGGCCAACGTAGAAACGGCCGCAACCAAGAAGACCTCGATCAAGAGAGAGGTCGCCGTGATGACGACCGCCACTATGATGATCATCACCGATACCGTGACCGCGACCACGACAGGTGCCGTCACGACGATGAACGGCGAGATATGCCTCCACGGCGCAACGGCTCCCCCCGACACAACGACTGTCACTCGGATGATGACTCAGCCGACATCGACGGACTGCAAGCTCTCACCCGACGGCTCCGCAACTCGGCACGATTCCCCGAGTCAATGCGCCTGCCAGGGGTCGAGAAGTACGACGGAAAGGGAGACCCGGCTGAGTGGTTGAATACCTACTCTCTCGCCATCCACATTGCAGGTGGCAACAAAGCCGTCATGGCCTGCTACCTCCCCATCATGCTAGCTCCACCATTAAGACGTTGGCTAGCTAATTTGCCGCCCGAGTCTATCAACTCCTGTGATGAGCTCCGCCACACGGTCATTGATACCTACAAGCCAACGGCACAAAGACCCGCCAAAAGGAGAGATCTCAAGAGGATCAAGCAAAAGGAGGGCGAGTCCCTTCGGGATTTCATCCAGCGTTTCTCGCAGAAGAAGAACGAGATACCGAGCATTACCGAGACAGAGGTCATCTCGGCCTTTGTCGACGGTTGTACTGACCAACCTTTACTCCACAAGATGGGTCAAGGCTATCCCGGCTCTGTCAGAGAGATGCTGGCTTTGGCTGACTGTTGGCGTCTCTTACGGTCACGCGGGAAACACGCGACCGCGGGAGACGCCGGGGGTTATGGAATTGTTCACTTGCACTATTTAACCAAATAATCCATAACTAGTAACAAGTACTAGATATGAATTATAAGGTTTGTCATGTTAAATAGAATATCCGCAAGCGGACGGATAACCCGTTGTAGCATTTCACCCGAGAGTATTCCAGGGTATCGTATTTATATTTTCCCAAAGGAAGACATGGTTGACAAGAGTACTTATGTTCATGGTGTTACAAACGATAAGTGATATAACCACATTCCAATGCAGGGGTAAGGTTTAATAATAATAAGGATAGTGCGACACACACGAAGGCATTCCACTCTCTCTAATAAAAGGCGAGAGACAATCCTAAGCAATGCTAAGTTAGACTAGCGAGCTACTACTCCAAAGGTACAACATTCATATAGCGTGCACAACCTCTACCTATCATCTAGCGTCATGCAAGCACAAGCAAGCGTCTAATGCCTAGGCAACATCGGGAGATCCGGCATACGCAAGGTCTGCCTCGCGACTCCGGCCTATTTACGTACTCCTATGCCGTGCCCGAACGTGGAGGGTTCCTTTGGATGGACAGGGCTGTCACTTCCTGCCACCTACCTCTACAAACCGTGGGACACGCACATACCCAAGGGTGGATAGACTACCCCGGCACCATGCCGGCGTTACTAACCACGACTCTAGATCCCTCGAGGCACCCCCAACCCTTCGGATCGACGGGGTGATAAATCTAGAGCACCTTTGCAGGACAATGAGCCCGATGCCTAAACATGAGAACAACTAGCCTAACTAGCATAAACTAGATAAAAGGGATCAAAGCTAGCACTAAGTCATGCATAAGCGTTTGTCGCTCAAGAACGAGCGACGAACGATGAACGATTAAGCAAGTTCAAGAATAATCGATGATCGAGTATGAACGAACGAAGAACGAATGATGAACGAGCATGAACGAACAACGAACGATCATACAAGATCATGATAGAACTAGCAAGCTCATAACAACTATATGAATACTTGTATTCCATAGATTAAATAACAAGTCTTACAAAGAGAGAGGAAGGATACAAGAGCGCTACCCAATTCTCCACAAGACTTTGGGAGCAATAGGGCAACCCACTACTCAGCCTAGCACTACCTAGAATTGCCTCTAGCTCTAGTGTGAGGAGGAGGGAATGATCCTTGTGTATTGTGTGTGTTGGAAGGAGGGGGGGTACCCCTCCTTATATAGGCTTTGAAGGTCGGTAACTTTGAGGCGGTTCCCGAGGTCGGTGGCATTTAATGTAGGGGGAACCGACCTCCAGAGGTCGGTAACAAACCGCCACAAAAAGTGGGACCCAGGGGGCCACCCTGCCAGGTCGGCCGACCTGGCCAAGGGGGGTCGGCCGACCTGTGCCTGGCCCCTCCTGGGCTGGGCTTTGGCAGGTGGCTCCCCCTCTGGTTGCTCTTCTCTGATCCAGGTGCATTAGGCCTTGGTTGTGTTGGACTTTGGCGAGATTTGGCCTTTTTGTCTTGAAGTTGTATTCCCGCGGCGAACGTTGTTTTGTAGAAGTGTTGATTCGTCGCCTTGGGGCATGATTTCACCTGGATTTCTCCCTTATTCCACCTGCACACTAAAATCTAGAGGTACATGTGGAAATAGGTTATTCTTAAATAAAATGCGTGTAAAGAATGTCCAATCCTTCTTGTTTATTGAGCTAGTTGACGGCCGAAATTGGTCCGTAACGACCGTCAACAACTCCCCCAAGCTTACCCCTTGCTCGTCCCGAGCAAGAAGTAGGACTTTAGGTTGTTGATCAGGAGTTGCTACAATGCCTACTTCTCAAAGGTACCAAGTGTGTAACAAAGATACTCATCCTTGAGTTGAATAAGTTGGCCAAGGTAACTCACCCTTTTCCCTTAGTCCTTATGGGGCTTTTGCTTTATACTTCACCTTGGGCGGTTGAGAGAGAGAGAACGGTGTACGAGCATTTGTTTTCTCATTCCTTGTCTTGCTTTTATTCTCCGGAGGTTTTCAAAAAGATTTTCAAAAATAAAACCAAGTTCCTCAAGTGATACTCTCGAATCGCTTAAGTGGTGTTTTCATTCCTCACCAAGGCATGTGTGTTGCCTCATCCTACATCTAATAGGCTTTTGTGGAGCTCAAGGTAGGATATGAAGAGAGGCATACTTGCATTCATATTTTGCAAAACCAAAAGAGTGGATCCACGGAGATAGCAAGCCATACAATCAAAGATCAAGATGTGCAAGTGTGTGAGTGGATGGTGGTGGTGTATGTGACTACTCCTCTTTTTGTTCACCTCTCTTTATTTTATATTTTGGGGTATGGCTATCTTTTCTTCTTTCTTTTTCCATGCTCATGATGAGAGCAGATAAATTTTCTTTTTTTTCATGCTCATCTTCTGTGAGCTTTATTTTCTTTCTTTCTTTTGCATAGCCATGCCTAATTTTGATATTTCAAGAGAGGTGATAAATTGTGAGGAGTGTCTTTATTTTGGTGGATGGTATGACATGTTGCTAACTTCCGGTGTAGAAGTTTAGCATATGAGGTGGAATGTGTACGTGATCTTGATCATGAGAGTATGGAGAGCATCTCACTAGGGTCACACAATTTTGATAAAGCTCAATGAAATGACAAGCAGCATATGTAAGGTTTTTCATTAAGTACTACATATGGCTTTGGTAGGAATTTATCATCACTGAGGAACTTATAATTTTTATGATTTTCGAAAACAAAATCTCCGGAGTTTTTTCAAGCTTAACTTGGAACAAGATTGCATCAGCTCTTTTTACCATATCATCTCTCACAACAACTTAGGTTCAGTGCAAGCGTATGCTACCCACAAGTTTCAGGTTCTAAGCAAGTATTTTTCAGCCAACAAACTCAAAACTTGGAGAGTACTAAGTTATAAACTAGGCACAAGAGAGAAATACGGCAGAGCAACTATTCATCATCTCAACATAGAAGGAAAAGAAACATTTTTACAGCACATAAAAAGAAACTACACTAATTATTTTGTTCTTTTTAGTTTTGTTATTTTTATTTTGTTTTTCATATGAGAAGCAGGAACAAGCAAAAATGAAAGGAAAAGGATACAAGTTGCGATACATGATACCTTAGCGGGGGGCATGGTGTCTCCCCCCAAGCTTGTTCTTGCTCATGGGTTTCGTGGATCGAACCCCATGTGGCGAAAGTAAGCCGAAAGATCGGCTTGTCCCCGTTCCGTCATGTTGGTGAGGTTGGTGAGCTGGGTGTCGGTGCGTTCTTGCCACTGATGGGTTTGTAGGATGTGTTGATTCAGCGCGTATTGAGTGTCTTCCGCCGTGGTCTCGAGCCTTCCCATTTGCTCGGAGAGGTTGTTCATTGCTTGCTCAAGGTGGAAACCTTGAGTCGCACCAGAGTCGGAGGAGTGTTCCTCCCATTGTTGTTGCGGAGTGAACATCCTTGGGTCATGCCCCGAGGTTTGCCACGCCGAGCCCCCGGCCATGTGCGGTGGCGGGGCTGAGTACGCACCGGGAAAATACCCGGTGTGACCATACCCCGGGCCGCCATGGGCCATGGGCTGCGGTGTGGGTGCCTCGGAACTTGATGGCTGCTCCGATCTGCGCGTCCTCCTGCGAGAAGAAATACTCCTGCGTGCGCTCTCCATTTCTTGGAGCTCAATGGTTAGACTTTTGCAAGTATACAAGCGAAGATTCGGGTTAGGTAACCGAAACTCGTTTGTATACCCGACAAAATAAAATATGAGGGAATCATTTGGACCACGCTTAAGTGTATGACCGCGAATAAGATAATCTTTGTTTATGAGCATGCGAGGAGTATCAATATATTCAACATTAGCATCATGCAAAGCACCTACTCCTGCAGCGATACGTGTAATCAACGAAGTGCACTCGATAGGTCCCATCATCCCAAAATTATCTAGCCATTGGTGAATCATGTATTGCACAGGAGAAATCTTAATTTTCTCAACCATAGCATAAAGAATTTTCATTTCATCCTCGCGCACAACTCTAATATCACTCCTAGGAAAAAGAGTGATGCCAATCCACATGTGCAAAAAGCGCAAAGTAGGGTGATGGATGTGATTAGTTCTAGGCTGCACACAAGTTGAAAAACCCGTAATCCTTTCCCAAAATGCAAGCTTTGAAAAATCAGGAAGGGCACTATCAATATCAACATTGCAGCGAGTATTAAAGCCGAGTATCATGCTAAGGTCCTTCCATTTCAAACGGTATTCTTCCCGGAAAAACCGAAAAGTAATACCTTCATCTACTACTCGTAGGGTGCATAAAAACTGAAGTGTAAGCAAGCGGGAACCCGGCTCATCTACACTAGCAAAATCTTTCCACCCTATAGCTTTGAATACTCGAGAAAATTCAGCATCCATACCTGTTTGTTGCAGCAGCTCCGTGTCAAATGCTCGCGTAGGAGCAAAGATACGGTTTTGAAGAAGTGCGTAGGCGTTCGTCTCGTGCTCGCCCACCAAGTCGAGGTCGGTGTCGGCGAGGAGATGATGCTCGTTGTTGCTCTCTTCTTCGGCTGCATGTGGTGGACTTGGCGGTGGTTCGACCACGGGGCGCGCGCGCGTGCTTCGGCGTGAAGAGCTTGGACTTGAGCTTGAGCTTAGGGACTTCTTCAACGATCCGTACAGCCGCTTCGCTCCCGACATGGCTGCAGCGAGGAGAGCAAGAACACAAGAACAAAAACTCCGAACGGGTTATGTTAGGGAAAATTGAATCGGCGAAACCGTCGGTTGTTCTTGTGAGCAAGAAAATCGCAACTCGAAAAAAACAAACAAAAACAAATCAAAACACTGAAAGAACAGTGGGAGAGGAGTTTTTTTATGCAGAATTTTGAGGCAAGCACAAAGTGAGAGCAAAGGAGAACCTTGTGAGCAAGAGAGTGAAGTGAATGAGGAATGAAATGAGTGTGTGTGAGGGGGAGAACACTTCTGCCCGGCCACCCCAATTTATAGCACGAAATGTAGCCGTTTTGGAACGTTGGAGGGGGAATATGACCGTTGGGAAAAAGATGGGGGGCAGCAGTGGCTGCCACAGGTCGGCCGACCTGAAAAATGGGGGTCGGCCGACCCCCTGTGGGGCCCACTTGCTCCCCCTCTTGGCCCATGGCCTCCAACGGTCATATGGTTCATGACCTTGGCTGCTATGTCCAGTAAATCCTCGGAAATATTGCTCAGAAAGATTTCCAAATAAAATCATGCCTCGAAATTCAAATGGTTTTCGGAAAAATTGAAACTAGAAGAGAAAAAGTGTCGGAAAAATCCCAACATGTGGAAAATTTATTGTAGTGGTACAGAGGTACTCCAAAACCTTGCACAAAAGAGTGAAAAAGTTTTGAAGAACCAAATATTTTTGGAGATTAATTTTTGTATGCATGGCGAGATGAAAAAAAGTATGCTGGCGGAAAAAAAAGAAAATCCAAATAAAACTTTGTGAGGGAAGAATAAAATGCAAAGTGGTTTGGAAAAATGCAAATGGTGATTTTTGGAAAAGTGTATAATTTTTTTAAAAAGAAATTAAAAAGAAATGAAGAGAAAATGATAACGCCGATTAACCGGTCGGTCCAGGGCTTCGCCGTTTTAAGTCCGGCGAGCAAGGACTTCTCCATGCGTTTCATTCTTGAGGTGCCGGCCCCGTCCTTGGAGAAGAGGATGAAGATGGCTGCACCTTCTTTACTTGCCACATTTGTTTGATCTTGGGTTGTGTTGGTGGCTTCTCAATTTGAGGGGTCGATTTCTTGACCCATAACCCCGGCCTTGTTGTTGCGGGCTTCTTGGGTTGGTACCATGACGGGTTCTCACGTTTGTCAATTTGCTTCCAAAGAGCAATGAGACTATCCGTCTTTCTCGGGGTCACTTCAACTTCTTTGATGTTTGAGGGGTTTGGCCCATACTTGATCTTGATCATCGAGCATTGTTCTTTTCGGGGTTGGAACTCGAATTTCTCCTCCTTCTCATTGATGTAGAAACGGATTTCTCCGGCCCCAACATCAATTTGAGCCTTCGCGGTGCTAAGAAAGGGACGTCCCAAGATGAGGGGTGTCTCTTTATCAATGTCCATTTCCAGCACCACGAAGTCCACCGGAATGAAGTTACCACGGATTTTCACCGGAATGTCTTCGGCTATTCCCGCGGGGTAGCGGACTGATGAGTCCGCTAGTTGTAGCCTCATTGGTGTAGGAGTTAACTCCGTGTAGCTCAATCGATCGAAGACTTCTTTGGGCATAACGCTGACGCTTGCCCCAAGATCACATAAGGCGTGTTCGAAGTGATGTGCCCCAATGGAGCATGATATGGTGGGGCAACCAGGGTCCTTCTTCTTTTCTGGAAGCCGATTGAGTATAGCCGCGCTACACTCTTCGGTGAGCTTGACCATCTCTGTCTTGGGCAGTGGTCGCTTGTTATTGAGGATGTCTTTGAGGTAACGTGCATATGTGGGTACTTGTACCATGTCCATCAAAGGCACGTTGACATGAATCTTTTGGATGACTTCCACAAAACGATCAAATTGTTCATCCACCTTCGGCTTCTTATTTCTGTGTGGGAATGGCATGAAACTAGTGTCTTGGAATTCTAGTGCCTCTTTCCCAGTGGTTGCCTTTGGTTCATCATTCTTTTTCTGGATGATAGAAGGGTCTTCTTCTTCTTGTTCAACCCTGTCCTTGTTACCTGCATGGTTAGGATATGGCGGGTCCCGAGTGGATTTTCCTCCCCTCGTGGTAACCGCATTAACATTTTCTAAAGAAGACTCGGGTTGCCCCGGGATCTTCCCAGAATTAGAGGTAGGAACAAGAGCAGCAAGCTGAGCAAGTTGGGTTTCTATCATTTTGTTAAAACTCAGCTGATTTTTGAAAGCGGAAGAAAAACCTTCTAGCTGTGAATTTATATTTTCTAAAACTTTATCGTTGGCAGCAAGCTTTTTGTTGATTGATTCATTAATTTTAGCTTGGCCAAGAACCAAATCTTTCAAAGAGGGCTGATTATTGTAAAAACCAGAAAAATTGTTACCTCTATTTTGATTTTGATTATATCCTTGACCTCCGTTTGGGCGATACCCGTTGTTGTTGTTCATGTAGAACGCATCTTCTTGGGTGTGGGGGCAATTCTTCCCCATATGGCCCGTATCCCCGCATTCCTCACACGTCATGTGTGAGTCCAATGCACGAACACTACCACTTGAAGTGTGTTCATCCAAACGCTTCATGAGAAGGTCAAGTTTGGCGGACAACATGTCCACTTCCTTGACAGGGTGGATGCCTTTTGAGCGTGTTTGGAGTCGATCATCGCTCCACCCTTGATTGGAGACCATCTTCTCTATAAGATCTTTTGCTTGAGTAACGGTTTTGGAGAAGAAGGCTCCTCCAGCAGCGGCATCCATATGTCCACGGGCTGTTGGTGTTAACCCGTTGTAAAAGTGTTGAAGAATGAGCCATTCTTCCATCCCATGGTGTGGGCAGGCTGATGTGTATTCTTGGAGCCTTTCCCATGCCTCGGGTATGGATTCATTTGTTGCTTGCTGGAAGCTTGCAATTCTTCCACGAAGAGCATTGGTTTTGCCCATCGGGAAGAACTTAGCGAGGAACGCCGTAGAACATTTGTCCCAAGTGTCAATATTGGCGCGGTTTGCATAGAACCATTGTTTCGCTTTCCCAAGGAGGGAGAGCGGAAACAAACGGAGCTTGATAGCATCTTGATTGCCTTCTCCCGTGCCTGACGTGTTGCATATTTCTAGGAATTGTTGGAGATGAGAGTTGGCGTCCTCGGAAGCCTTCCCACAAAAGGGTATGGCTTGCACCATAGTGATGAGGCTGGACCTTATGTTAAGTCCGGCGTCACCAACGTCGACGTTGGGTCCAATGGGCACATTGGCGACGGTGGGCGCGGAGTATTCACGAAGGGTCTTTTCAGCCATGACGTTTGACGTAGATGGTGCGGAAGATGCGGGTTCGCTTGTCGAGAGTACTTGAGGGGAGACGACGACGCGGTGTCGAGTCTTCCTCACAAGTGACTCGGGATTATCAACGAAGTTTTTCGGCAAGTCGAATCCACGCATACACTATCCTGTTTTCACATCAAAGAGAAAACAGATCAAGGTTAGCCTGCATGGGCAATGGTTAAACCACATCAAGTGTAATCATGAACAATCATTGTATTCTTGTTAACCAATGTCTTCCCCGGCAACGGCGCCAGAAATGCTTGTTGGCGTCTCTTACGGTCACGCGGGAAACACGCGACCGCGGGAGACGCCGGGGGTTATGGAATTGTTCACTTGCACTATTTAACCAAATAATCCACAACTAGTAACAAGTACTAGATATGAATTATAAGGTTTGTCATGTTAAATAGAATATCCGCAAGCGGACGGATAACCCGTTGTAGCATTTCACCCGAGAGTATTCCAGGGTATCGTATTTATATTTTCCCAAAGGAAGACATGGTTGACAAGAGTACTTATGTTCATGGTGTTACAAACGATAAGTGATATAACCACATTCCAATGCAGGGGTAAGGTTTAATAATAATAAGGATAGTGCGACACACACGAAGGCATTCCACTCTCTCTAATAAAAGGCGAGAGACAATCCTAAGCAATGCTAAGTTAGACTAGCGAGCTACTACTCCAAAGGTACAACATTCATATAGCGTGCACAACCTCTACCTATCATCTAGCGTCATGCAAGCACAAGCAAGCGTCTAATGCCTAGGCAACATCGGGAGATCCGGCATACGCAAGGTCTGCCTCGCGACTCCGGCCTATTTACGTACTCCTATGCCGTGCCCGAACGTGGAGGGTTCCTTTGGATGGACAGGGCTGTCACTTCCTGCCACCTACCTCTACAAACCGTGGGACACGCACATACCCAAGGGTGGATAGACTACCCCGGCACCATGCCGGCGTTACTAACCACGACTCTAGATCCCTCGAGGCACCCCCAACCCTTCGGATCGACGGGGTGATAAATCTAGAGCACCTTTGCAGGACAATGAGCCCGATGCCTAAACATGAGAACAACTAGCCTAACTAGCATAAACTAGATAAAAGGGATCAAAGCTAGCACTAAGTCATGCATAAGCGTTTGTCGCTCAAGAACGAGCGACGAACGATGAACGATTAAGCAAGTTCAAGAATAATCGATGATCGAGTATGAACGAACGAAGAACGAATGATGAACGAGCATGAACGAACAACGAACGATCATACAAGATCATGATAGAACTAGCAAGCTCATAACAACTATATGAATACTTGTATTCCATAGATTAAATAACAAGTCTTACAAAGAGAGAGGAAGGATACAAGAGCGCTACCCAATTCTCCACAAGACTTTGGGAGCAATAGGGCAACCCACTACTCAGCCTAGCACTACCTAGAATTGCCTCTAGCTCTAGTGTGAGGAGGAGGGAATGATCCTTGTGTATTGTGTGTGTTGGAAGGAGGGGGGGTACCCCTCCTTATATAGGCTTTGAAGGTCGGTAACTTTGAGGCGGTTCCCGAGGTCGGTGGCATTTAATGTAGGGGGAACCGACCTCCAGAGGTCGGTAACAAACCGCCACAAAAAGTGGGACCCAGGGGGCCACCCTGCCAGGTCGGCCGACCTGGCCAAGGGGGGTCGGCCGACCTGTGCCTGGCCCCTCCTGGGCTGGGCTTTGGCAGGTGGCTCCCCCTCTGGTTGCTTCTCTCTGATCCAGGTGCATTAGGCCTTGGTTGTGTTGGACTTTGGCGAGATTTGGCCTTTTTGTCTTGAAGTTGTATTCCCGCGGCGAACGTTGTTTTGTAGAAGTGTTGATTCGTCGCCTTGGGGCATGATTTCACCTGGATTTCTCCCTTATTCCACCTGCACACTAAAATCTAGAGGTACATGTGGAAATAGGTTATTCTTAAATAAAATGCGTGTAAAGAATGTCCAATCCTTCTTGTTTATTGAGCTAGTTGACGGCCGAAATTGGTCCGTAACGACCGTCAACACTGAAGTCGGAAAGATTCAAACATGCAAACAATGGAAATTGCCTCAAACTCATTTTCCAATATATATATGCATTGTGGTTTGAAAAAAAAAAACAGAAGTCGGAAAGATTCAAACATGCAAACAATGGAAATGCATGTCGAGGGAGAATTCAGATATGCAAAATGATGGGTAAGAATCAAATATGTAAGTGGAATGCATGAATGCAATTGAGGAAATTCAAATATGTATGTGGAAATGGAAATCAAATATGAGATAACTACCAATTTACCTTTGGCAAGGGCATCATCGTTTTAAGTCCAATGAGCAAGACTTGTCTCCATTGCGTTTAGCTTGGCGACTTGGTGCTTGATCCCGGAGATGAGGATACAAGCAACTTCTCGTGTTGGGGTTGTAGCCGTCTTTTCAAAGCACTTGTGCGAAGCCTTCTCCCTTTATGCTTCCCTTCTAGGGTGATGTTGGAAGGCTTCTCTTTCTATTGAGGGTGTGGTCTCCACCCTTCACCGATAGCTACCTTCTCAACTAATTTTGTTGCTTCTGCGGCGGTAAGAGAGAAGATGCTCCCCTCGGCACGAGAATCAAGATAGTCACGAGCTGGTTGTGTCAACCCGTGGTAGAAATTGATCAATATTGTCCAATCATCCATTTCATGATCAGGGCATGTTGTCAAATAATCTTGAAATTTCTCCCATGCTTTAGGAATGGATTCTTCTTGTGCTCTCCAAAAGTTTGGAGTTTGTACATGAAGGGCATAGGCTTTGCCTCTTGGAGAGTATTTCTCGAGGAACGCTTCAGAGCAATCATCCCAAGTAGTCACTGTTGACGGTCCTTACGACCCATTTTTACCGTCAACCTTATGCACCTTTGTAAACCAAACACCATCACCAAGTGTAGACATAGGGTTTATTTCTAACAAATTCCACTAGTCTTGGTGAATCATGAAGTGCAGGTGCAATCCATACAAAAACAGGGGAAAACATGTACTAAACGCGGACTTTACAATCGACGGATTTTCCCCGGACTAAAGAACTTAGTCCAAAAGCCCAAAACCACAGAATCAGGCTTTGAGATCAAACAATGCACGTGGTTTAGGCAAGTACACAGGCCAAGGAAGCAGCCAGAGGAGGATCAGGCCCAGTGGGGCCCAGGCCAGGTCGGCCGACCCCCTCTGGCCAGGTCGGCCGACCTGCCAGGGAGGCCCCACTGGCCCATCTTTTTATGGCGGTTTACCACCGACTTCTGGAGGTCGGTTCCCCCTGCATTAAATGTCACCGACCTCGGGAACCGCCTCAAAGTTGCCGACCTTCCAAGGCTATAAATAAAGGGGCACCCCTCCCTCTCAACACACACCACAAGACGCAAGACTCTCCAATAGAGCTCCACTCCAATCCTTAGGCTGAGAGCCTTTTGTACACTAGTAGAATAGGAGAGAGGGCAAGGGAGAGAAAGGAATACTCCTTCCACTTTGGTGAAGGTTTAGCTCTATTTCTTTACCTTGGCGTGTAAACACTCTTTGTGATTTATACGTGGTGATTGTTTATCTAGCGAGCATTATTACTTTTCTAGGCGTAATTCCTGTTATACTTGTTTACGGGATCATCGCTCCGCAAGGGGTGCTCTAGCCTTCTAAATTCAGCTTGGGCCGAGGTTAGAGTAGTAATCAACGGCATAGACGTGGTGTCTAGGCTAGAGGTTACCTTTGTTTGCTGTGTGCTCCACGGTTTGTAGAGGTAGGCGGCAGGAAGTGACAGCCCTGTCCGTCCAAAGGAACCCTCCACGTTCGGGTACATAGTAGAGCTACAGGTCGGAGTGGCTTGGCAGACCAGGCCTAAGCCGGCGCCCGAAGTAGACAAGTAGAGCTTGAGTTCGTCTATCCTCTAGGATAACTAGATTTAATCACCCTCTCGATCCTAGGCTGCTAGTTGTCTTGGTTGTCCTTGGGTAAAACTTGCCCTGCGGTAGAATAACTCCGTTCCTTGGGGAAAACAAATACGATACCTTGGAATACTCCCGGGTGAAGTGCTACAACGGTATTCCGTGCGCTTGCGGATTTATCTGTGACGTAAGAAATACCAACAAGCATTTCTGGCGCCGTTGCCGGGGAACGGTTGATATCTCTATTGCAAATTAAGTTTGCCCTCGTAATCTATCTTACTTACCGTTCTGTTTTTATTTCCCTTAAATTCAAAAACTCACAAAAACATTTCATGGAGTCACAACCCACCATCCAATCTTTTTCCACTCCACGGGGCGAGCTCTTAGAGCCACCATCATCATCACAACCCATTTCTTCATTTGGCTATGAGTTTTCCCCCAATTTTATTTCGATGATAAGAGGTTTATCCTTTTCGGGTTTTAAACATGAAAATCCTTATGAACACTTGCGAGAGTTTGAGCATTTGTGTTCATGCCGATCGATCCATGGCATGACACAAGAAACGTTGAAGTGGAAATTGTTTCCCTTCTCTCTCAATGAGAGGGCGAAGCAATGGTACACTTACACCGCTAAGAGAGTGAACGGTGATTGGAAAGAATTGCGAGACAAATTTTGTCTAGCGTTCTTCCCCGTATCCCGTATCACTTCTCTACGAGCGGAAATAATTAACTTTCGTCAAGAAAAAGAGGAAACCTTGAGTGCATCATGGATTCGGTTCTGTTCATTAACAGACTCCGGACCTGAATTGTTGCTCCCCGAACCCGTTTTATTACAACATTTTTATTCGGGATTGAGCAGCGATACCGCACTTTATCTTGACACGGCCGCTGGTGGATCTTTTACTCATAAGACCATAGCAGAAGCACACGAACTTTTGGATCGCATTGTGGAAAACACTCCTTTTTCTGCTGATTTACTAATTGAGCCGGAGTCAAAAGATGAGGAACTCGTTGTGCAAGAAACACAACAATTGGTGCCTACAATGGTAGACCCAACAATCGAGTCCCCATCTAACACAAGAACAATGATAGAGGATGATGAACCTCTTGAGTTCCCATTTGAGTTCGAGGAAGAAATTTTTGAAAATTTTGGAGACTCCTCGAACTACTCTTGGCAAAAGAGGCCAAGACTCCCTGCACCAACCCCCGAACCTTTAGAAAAAGATTTTCTTTTGAAAACCATTCGGGAGTTGACTTTGATCATAAGCGATGAATGGTTGAGAGAAAATGAGTTTTCTTCCGATACTATTCGTTTTGAACATCCTACCTCAACCATTCAAAGCTCAATTCGGGGATCAAAGGTAGATGTTCTCTATAATCCTTTAGTGGGTGCCAACATCATGTCCGAATCTTTTGCTTTAACCATGTTTGGGAACGAAGTTTGGGCACCCACTAGCAAACTCCTTAGAACCTCTCCGGGGCACTTCTTTGAGGGTTTGGGGATCATTAGAGACGTCTGCATTAAGCACGATGATGCCGAAGTATCGCTGGATTTTCACGTCTTCGGGGTTTTGGATTTTGATGTTCTTGTAGGCCATCCCATAGAAAAGCTTTTCTCAAAAATATCGCCTTCTGGAACCCTTGACTTCACCCTCGGCAAGGAACCTTTTTCTATCCCTATCGTTCATACGCTGAATACTTTTGCCGAGGAGTCCCCCGAAGTAGACGATTGTATAGAGGAGGTTATGGCAGTTTTTCTTCATGAAACCCCCGAATCGTCCTTAGAAGAAGATGCTCTCAATTTTGTTTTAGAAGAAGACGATTCGGAAGAAACCTTTGAGCTGCCCGAAACCTTAGCCTCGCCGCCACCTCCCATAGAGCTCAAAGCACTCCCACCAGGCTTACGCTACGCTTTTCTTCACGGAAACCCCGAAACACCCGTCATCATAAGTGACAAGCTTTCGGAGGAAGAAACCGCTAAGCTCTTAGCCGTGTTAGAGAAACGTCGCTCCGTTCTTGGCTACTCGCTAGGAGACCTCAAGGGAATCAGCCCTGCTCTTTGCACCCATCGCATTCCCATAGATCCCGATAGCACACCTTCTAGGGAACCTCAACGGAGGTTGAACAATGCAATGAGGGAAGTCGTTAAGAAAGAGGTCTTAAAACTTTTGCATGCTGGTATTATCTATCCTGTTCCACACAGCGAGTGGGTGAGCCCAGTGCAGGTTGTGCCCAAGAAGGGAGGAATGACGGTCGTTCATAACGACAAGGACGAATTAATCCCTCAACGAACCGTCACGGGGTGGAGAATGTGCATCGATTACCGAAAACTTAACAAGGCTACAAAGAAAGATCATTTTCCACTGCCCTTCATCGATGAGATGTTGGAACGGCTGGCAAATCATTCTTTCTTTTGTTTCCTTGATGGGTATTCGGGATATCATCAAATTCCCATCCATCCCGACGATCAGAGTAAGACGACTTTTACATGCCCTTACGGAACTTATGCTTATCGTCGAATGTCTTTTGGGCTATGTAATGCGCCTGCTTCTTTTCAACGATGCATGATGTCTATCTTTTCTGACATGATCGAAGAGATTATGGAGGTTTTTATGGATGATTTCTCTGTCTATGGGAAAACCTTCGATCATTGTTTAGAAAATTTAGACAAAGTCTTGCAACGTTGTCAAGAAAAGGACTTAGTGCTCAATTGGGAGAAATGCCACTTTATGGTTAAAGAAGGCATAGTCCTTGGGCACTTGATTTCTGAAAGAGGGATAGAGGTGGACAAGGCGAAATTAGAAGTTATAGAAAAGCTTCCACCGCCCGTTAATATTAAGGGTGTTCGCAGTTTTCTTGGACATGCGGGGTTCTATCGCCGTTTTATCAAAGATTTCTCTCAAATTGCTAGACCCCTTACAAATTTGCTTGCAAAAGATGCACCCTTTAATTTCACTGATGAATGCATGAATGCTTTCAATACTCTCAAAAATGCACTCATCTCCGCTCCAATCATCCAACCCCCTGATTGGACGCTTCCGTTTGAAATTATGTGTGATGCTAGCGACTTTGCTGTGGGGGCTGTTCTTGGTCAAACTAGAGATAAGAAGCATCATGCAATTTCTTATGCTAGCAAAACTCTGTCTGGAGCTCAGTTGAATTATACTACCACTGAAAAAGAGCTCCTTGCTGTTGTTTTTGCTTTTGATAAGTTTAGATCTTACTTAGCTGGAGCAAAAGTTATCGTTTACACCGATCATGCTGCTTTGAAATTTTTGCTCTCTAAGAAAGATGCTAAACCCCGTTTGATAAGATGGATTCTTCTGCTCCAAGAGTTTGATTTAGAAATCCGTGATAAGAAAGGAGTAGAAAATTCTGTAGCGGATCATTTGTCGCGCATGCAATTCACTAACCCGCAGGAATTACCCATCAATGACTTCTTGCGCGACGACATGCTACTCCACGTCAAGGACTCACATCCGTGGTACGCCGACATTGTGAACTTCATAGTGGCGGGGTACGTACCACCGGGAGAAAACAAGAGACGACTCATCTATGAGAGTCGTCGTCACCTTTGGAGTGAGCCCTTCCTTTACCGTGTCTGCGCCGATGGACTGCTCAGAAGATGTGTGCCGACACCCGAGAGCACACAAATCATCGAGAAATGTCATTCAGCTCCATACGGGGGACACCATGGAGTGTTTCGTACTCAGGCCAAGATATGGCAAAGTGGTTTCTTTTGGCCAACAATGTACGAAGACACAAAAGAATTCGTCAGACGATGCCCACAATGTCAAAGATTTGGAGGCATCACGGCAAGGGATGCAATGCCCCTCAACTTCAATTTACAAGTCGAACTCTTCGACGTATGGGGCATCGACTTCATGGGGCCATTCCCCAAGTCACAAGACTGTGAATACATCTTGGTGGCAGTCGACTACGTGTCTAAATGGGTAGAGGCAATGCCATGCCGAGCTGCCGACTCCAAGCACGCTCGCCGGATGTTCCATGAGATTATCTTCCCAAGATTTGGAACACCGAGACTAGTGATAAGCGACGGAGGGTCTCATTTCATTGATAAGACCTTCCGAAGCTTCCTTAGAGAACTTGGAGCACGACACAACATAGCCACTCCATACCATCCTCAAACAAGTGGGCAGGCCGAGACATCAAACAAGCAAATCAAACGGATCCTGCAAAAGACCGTGTTAGAAATGGGGAAGTCATGGAAAAGCAAGCTACCCGATGCACTATGGGCATACCGGACAGCATACAAGACACCCATAGGCATGTCACCATACCAACTCGTATATGGAAAAACATGCCATTTACCCATCGAGTTGGAACATCGAGCATATTGGGCCATTAGAAAATGGAATATGGACCTTCGAGGTGCCGGATGGAAGAGAAAAATGGAGATAGCTGAGTTGGAAGAATGGAGAGACAAAGCTTACCACAACTCAGCCATTTATAAGGAGAGAACTAAACGGTGGCACGATAAAAGAATAAGAGTAAAAGAATTCAAAGTTGGAGACAAAGTCTTGCTATTTAACTCACGGGTGAAACTATTCGGGCACGGAAAATTAAGAAGCAAATGGGACGGGCCATACACGGTTATTGAAACTTCGCCACACGGAGCAATCACACTCCAAGACGACGAAGGTAAAGTATTCAAGGTAAATGGCCAGCGTCTAAAAATTTATTTTGAGCCCGATACGAATAAAGAGTTTGATGTCATGCACTTGATTAATTTAGAATCTTTATCATGATATCCTCTGATTTGTTTTATTACCCGTAGTAGCACTTTCCTTCGAATAAATATAGCAAGAAATCAACCAAAAAAAGAAAGGGACCAGAGGGTCCCACAGAAGGTCGGCCGACCCAGGGAAGGGGGGTCGGCCGACGCCCCCCTAGCTCCTCTGCCTCCTATTTTTCGCCCAGTCGGCCACCTCATCTTTCCTTTTCTTCTTCCTGCTGCTTTGGAAAGAAAAAACCTTGTCGAGCGCGCCTGGGATGGAGAAAAAAAAACCCCCTACATATATCTCTTTTCCCATCCCATCTCTTCATCCCTTTCACTTCCTACACCATGAGCGATCAAAGCGACGTCTCGTCCATCGTCTCAGAGAACAAGGCTAGGAGGAAGAACCCTTATTGGGTGGCCAATAGAGACAAAGCTCTAGACGATGCCGATAGCACCATAAGGAGGCTCCGCCAAGAGGTGGCGCGCGCTAAAAAGGAGAATGGAGTTCTGCAAAACCTCTACAACCACCTCTTGAAGGAAAAGAAGAAAGATGAAGACCTCATCAAGACCCTCACAGGAGGGTGGGCGCAATATGATCTCGCTTTAGAGCTGATCGAAGAAGAGAAGAAAAAGCTGAGAGAAGCCGAAAAGGCTGAGATAGAATAAGATTATACCTTAGGGCGCATTTTAGTTCAATTTGCTTTCATCATTTTAATTTCCTCAAATTTGTAATGCGCCATCATATTTACTGAATTCAATCAAATTAAGTGCTCCCCGGGCTTCCATACCGGTAGAGCAATTTGTGTTTCCAAATATTCTTGTCTATTTTGAAGGAAACAGGCAAAAAGGCAAGTGTGGGGGGAGAACATCGCGAAAATAGAAACAAACACGAGCAAATCACTCAGAACCATCACGGGAAGGACAACACCAACAAAATGAGCGAAAATTGGACACCAGTGGAGGCCACACCAGGTCGGCCGACCCCCCTTGGCCAGGTCGGCCGACCCCTGGTGGGTCCCTCTGGTCCTCTGCTTTCCCCTGCTACTTAAGTTTGTTTCCCACACTCCCTTTTCGCCTACATTATCTGTCAAGTTCTTTCTGAGACGCGAAAATTAAATAAAACTTGACCAATTAAAAACTGGGGAAAATTTCTTTTACTTACATCCTTATGAATCCCAATGCTCTCCCTTTTTGTTCTCAACATGAACTTGCACACTTGTTATTACTCGCTTCATTACCACTTGCTTGTGAACAACCTATCCATAGGAACCCATGTTTTTCTAGATAATTGGCGAGTGTGATATGGTTCGATGAAATGATCTTTTGCTCAATCTACAAAGTCCTTGGGAATTTTATTTCAAAAAGTTAAAATAGCATGGCTCGCTGCTCCTCTCTTGGTATATGATTTCCTACCAATGCCATATGTTGATCACAATTTTCAAACTTACACACATATGCTGCTTGTGTTGCAATGAGCTTTTCCAAAATTTTGTGACCCTAATGAGATACTTGTCATGCTCTCTTGATCAAGATCACGTACACGATCCACCAAAATTGCTAAAACTCCTACACCGGGAGTTAGCACATCCACCCGTCCAAATAAAGACACTCCTCACTTTTACCCCATTTTACCTCTCTCTCTCAAAATAAACAAAAGAGGGACATGGCTCTGCAAAAGAAAAAGAAGACTCACAAAAAGATGAGCAAGAAAAAAAGAAAATGCTCATGTACAGAGCATGAAAAAGAAAAGAAAGAAAAATGTTAGCCATGTCTCAGAAATACAAAACAAAGAGAGGTAAAATCCAATAAAGGAGTCGTCACATATAAACATCCACACATCCATCCACACATGCACTTCTTGATCAAGGTTGTATGACTTGAATTCTCCGTGGATCCTTTCTTTTGGTTCAGCAATATTTGTGATACAAGTATGCCTCTCTATCCCTACCTTGAGCTCCACATACAAGCCTTAGAAGTAGGACAAAAGAGGCAAGATAATGCTTTGGTAAGAAAAATACACTTTTTGAGCGATCCGAGAGAATCAATAGAGGAGCAAGAGCTATGTTGTTTATATTTTTCAAAACTCTTTCAAAAACCCCAAGGTACTTAGTGGATGAAAGCGAGGTGATTTGAGTCATGAACCGTTCCACTTTTCAATCATCCAAGAATACATGTTAGCCACCATCATGTTCGCAGGTAAAAAGGTGTGGCTTGTAATAGCTTGTGTGCAGGTTTCATTCATCAAAGGGGATGAGTCCTCCCCAATTCCACTCATAGCTTTACTCGAGGACGAGCAAAGAGCTAAGTGTGGGGGATCTTGTTGACGGTCCTTACGACCCATTTTTACCGTCAACTTTATGCACCTTTTTGAACCTAACACCATCACCAAGTGTAGACATAGGGTTTATTTCTAACAAATTCCACTAGTCTTGGTGAATTATGAAGTACAGGTGCAATCCATACAAAAACAGGGGAAAACATGTACTAAACGCGGACTTTACAATCGACGGATTTTCCCCGGACTAAAGAACTTAGTCCAAAAGCCCAAAACCACAGAATCAGGCTTTAAGATCAAACAATGCACGTGGTTTAGGCAAGTACACAGGCCAAGGAAGCAGCCAGAGGAGGATCAGGCCCAGTGGGGCCCAGGCCAGGTCGGCCGACCCCCTCTGGCCAGGTCGGCCGACCTGCCAGGGAGGCCCCACTGGCCCATCTTTTTATGGCGGTTTATCACCGACTTCTGGAGGTCGGTTCCCCCTGCATTAAATGTCACCGACCTCGGGAACCGCCTCAAAGTTGCCGACCTTCCAAGGCTATAAATAAAGGGGCACCCCTCCCTCTCAACACACACCACAAGACGCAAGACTCTCCAATAGAGCTCCACTCCAATCCTTAGGCTGAGAGCCTTTTGTACACTAGTAGAATAGGAGAGAGGGCAAGGGAGAGAAAGGAATACTCCTTCCACTTTGGTGAAGGTTTAGCTCTATTTCTTTACCTTGGCGTGTAAACACTCTTTGTGATTTATACGTGGTGATTGTTTATCTAGCGAGCATTATTACTTTTCTAGGCGTAATTCCTGTTATACTTGTTTACGGGATCATCGCTCCGCAAGGGGTGCTCTAGCCTTCTAAATTCAGCTTGGGCCGAGGTTAGAGTAGTAATCAACGGCATAGACGTGGTGTCTAGGCTAGAGGTTACCTTTGTTTGCTGTGTGCTCCACGGTTTGTAGAGGTAGGCGGCAGGAAGTGACAGCCCTGTCCGTCCAAAGGAACCCTCCACGTTCGGGTACATAGTAGAGCTACAGGTCGGAGTGGCTTGGCAGACCAGGCCTAAGCCGGCGCCCGAAGTAGACAAGTAGAGCTTGAGTTCGTCTATCCTCTAGGATAACTAGATTTAATCACCCTCTCGATCCTAGTTTGCTAGTTGTCTTGGTTGTCCTTGGGTAAAACTTGCCCTGCGGTAGAATAACTCCGTTCCTTGGGGAAAACAAATACGATACCTTGGAATACTCCCGGGTGAAGTGCTACAACAGTATTCCGTGCGCTTGTGGATTTATCTGTGACGTAAGAAATACCAACAGTCACAACACTTGGGTTGGCATAGAACCATTGTCTTACTTCCCCCATAAGAGAATAGGGAAATAGACGAAGTCGGATGACATCTTGGTTGACTCCCTTGATGGACAAAGTTTTGCAAACCTTCAGGAATTTTCGAAGATGGGTGCTTGCGTCCTCGTTGGCCGTTCCATGGAATGGATTGGCCTGCACCATGTAGATTTGGCTGGCTCTAAGTCTGAAGTTTCCGTCTCCAGTGCTGACGTGTGGCCCAAGTGCCATACGGTCAACAACGGTAGCGGAGTATTCTTGGAACAACTTTTCAGCCATTGGCGTTGAGCTTGATGGTGTGGATGTAGCTGGCTTGACTATCGAGAGTATTCTTGAGGATGGGTGACTCGCGGTTCTATTCGTCTCAAGATTACTTCTTGATTTTCTGTGTATTGCCTCGATAGGTCAACGCCAGAGGTACACTACCCTGTTTTCACATAAAGAGAAAATAAAGCAAAGGTAGACCTATCTAGACAGTGGTAATTAAAAGAAATATAATTATAAACAATGCTAGTGACTCTTCAACCAGTGCCTTCCCCGGCAACGGCGCCAGAAATGCTTGTTGGTATTTCTTAACGTCACAGATAAATCCGCAAGCGTACGGAGAATACCGTTGTAGCACTTCACCCGTGAGTATTCAAGGGTATCGTTATTTATATTATCCCAAGGGAACGGAGTGAAATTATCAACTAGTCTAGCTGTTCCAAGGACACGAGGAAGGATGGTAGGTATGGGTAGAGAGGATTCCTATGGATGAAGTTCTATCTGGAACAAGGAAGAGTAAACACAGCAGGGCTGTCACCACCTACCGGCAAACCCCCCTACTAGGACACGTGACACTAGGGCTATTAAGTCCCTAGGCCAGTCCTAGGGTCACGTGACAACAAGGCAATTAAGATCTCGCTGCCAGACCGATTCCCAGCAGTCAATTCCCTAGAACAGAGAGGATTAAGCAAGCAGGGCTGTCACCACCTACCGGCGACTCTCTCCTAGGACATGTGACACTAGGGCTATTAAGTCCCTATGCCAGTCCCAAGGTCACGTGACAGCAAGGTAATCAAGTCCTCACTGCCAGACCTATTCTAGTTCACAAGACTAAAGATAAATTCCGCCTCTAAATGCTTACTTAAATAGAGCGATGATCATGCAAGCAAGTAAAGGAAGAACTTATATTAGAATAGAAATATGCAATCCAATAGAAGATCGAGAGTACTTACTTGTAATGAAGATGAACGACGAACGAACGATGAACGAACGACGAACGAACGATGAACGAACGATGAACGAACGAAGAACAATCCACTATAAATAAGTATCCTCCAAGATACAAGATTTGGGCTTAGTCCTCACAAGGGAAGGACTACCCTTCTCTCCTACCCTACTCTCTCCCTACTCTACTAGTGTACAAGGGGCTCTAGGCCCTTGGGAGTGGAATGAGGCTCTCCTTCTTGTGTGATTCTGCGATGACTGTGGAGTTGCCGGAGGTATATCATGCATGGGCTTGGACCAAGGAGTCCCCCTTTGGGTCCTAATGATGTGTCTTGGTGGTTTGGCCCAAGTTGAATAGGTTTTGTATCCTTTTTGGTGCATGTCTTCCTCGGCTGCCGATGCTGATTCCTCGGAGTGATAAATTGTGGGCTTCTTGATGTGTTTTCCCTCGTATTCATATGAAATGCACCTGCACTCATAATTTCACCAAGACTAGTGGAATTTGTTAGAAATAAGCCCTATGTCTACCCTTGGTGATGGTGTTAGGTTCCAAAAGGTGCATAAAGTTGACGGTAAAAAAGGGTCGTAAGGACCGTCAACAAGATCCCCCACACTTAGCTCTTTGCTCGTCCTCGAGTAAAGTTTGAAGGACTAAGGTGGAACATGACTTCCATTGGTATGATGCTAGCATACAAGTTATTCCAAGCCATACCTGTACCCGTGAACTTTTGATGTGTCTACCATGTCATCTTGGGCGGTTGAGGAATGGAACGGTCTTGATTCAAGTCATCATAACTCCCTCTGCTGAGTAACTTGGGTTTTTGATAGATTTTCAAAGTAAAAACATAGCTCATACTCCTCAAATGATCACTCTCAAATCGCTCAATGTGTATGGTTCCTTACCAAGGCATTGGATTTGCCTCTTTTCATCCTACTTCTACAAAAGGCTTTATGTGGAGCTTGGTAGGGAATGAAAGAGAGGCATACTTGTATCACATATTTTGCCGAACCAAAAGGGTGGATCCATGGAGAATGCAAGTCATACAACCTTGATCAAGATGTGCAAGTGTGTATGAGGGTGGTGTGGTGGAAATTGTACTCCTTTTTTGCGTTCCTTCTCTCTTTCTCTTTTTGAATGTTTGAGGAGGACATGGCTATGATTCTTTCTTTCTCTTTTTTTTTTCAACATTATCCCTTCTCTTTTTTTCATCATGCTCTACTTTTGTATGAGCAGGGATTATTCTTTCTTTTGCATAGCCATGTCTCCAATGATAATTAGAGAGAGAGAAAGGTAACAATGCTTTTGTGGAGTACTTATTTTGGTGGATGGATGGTGGTATTGCTTAACTTCCAGTGTAGAAGTTCAGCATGTGAGGTGGAGTGTACGTGATCTTGATCAAGAGAGTATGACAAGTTTCCCACTAGGGTCACACAATTTCGATAAAGCTCAATGTAATGACAAGCAGCATATGTGTGTAGGTTTTTCAATGTAGTCAACATATGGCTTTGGTAGGAATATAAGATCATCGAGGAGCATAGAGCTATAGATTTTAAATTTTTGCAAGATAAATTCCCAAGCACTCTATGCAGAAGAAGCATGATTCATCTCATCCAACCATGTCACATTCACCAACAACTTAGATAAACAAGGGTTCCTATGAGATTGGTGTTCACAAGCAACAGGTGTATGATGCGAGGAATAAAGAGTATGCAGGCCAACCAACTAGAAGCATGTATGTTGAGGGAACAACAAAGTTCATTTTATTCTTGAGTTAAATTTTAGTGATTGACTCAAAAGATTATTTTAACTCATGAATTGGGGAGATGGAGTAGAGAGGATGCGCAAACCGTCGCCTTGGATGAAGTGGAGATCAAGAGGGCCATGAGATATTTGATTGACCCAAAGGTTCGACCTAACTTTGTTTTCTTGTCCCGAGGGCTCCACTGTTTTACATGTCGATCAGTGCGAGGTTGTGCATCATGTTGGTGGGGGAGATCTCGAATGTGTGCGTGATGAAGAACTCAAGAGATCTCCCCCCACACTTGTTCTTGTACCTGCTTTATTTATTCAAAACAAACAAAAACAAATCGAAGACAAAGAGGACTCTATCGGGGTTAAAGACCGGGGAGCCTAGATTTATTGAATTAAACTCTAGGTGCCTTATGAAAGAAAAGAGAGAAGAAGCACCTAGCTTACTTGTTTATTTATTTATTTATTTATTTTTCAAGTGTTATTTTGATTTTAATTTTATAATTTTTATTTTATTTTGACATTTTCAAGGTGGAAGAAAAAGGATACAAGTTGCGATACAAGTTACCTTTGTGGGGGGAACCTCCCCCCACACTTGTTCTTTGCTCTCGGCCCATGATTTGGGATTGCGCCCCATGTGGTTGTGGTAGTAGGCCATACAGTCATTTTGGGTTTTTGAGCAGCGTGGCTGTGAAGTGGCGATCTTGTCTTCCATATTTTGCTGCCACTAAGTGTCACAACGGTGGTGGCACTCGCAATGGCTGCAATTCTTATTCAGCTCTTGAGAATCCTGCCAGAAACACCACTCCTGCAAGCAATCTTCATCCAACTTGGAGAGGCATGGTTAGCTCTCGGAGCACATACAAACAAGGTCCCGGGTTAGATGACCGGACCTCATTTGTACAGCCGAGGAAGAAAGGCACAAGCAAGTCATGTGGACCAAGATTGAGTGTGACCATGGGCAACCAAGATTGAGTGTGACCATGGGCAAGATAATCCTCGTTGATTAAAAGCAACTTGGGGCTTAGTGATATGAAAACTCGAAACAATGTAAGCCCCAACTCCATGAATGATATGAGAAAACAACGAGGTGCACTCAAGAAGTCCAAATTGCTTGGAAAGTTCTAACCATTCATGCATTGCATAGGAGGGATTTTGATATTGTTAACCATGGCAAGAGGATTCTAAGCTCATTCCTCATACAGATATGTCTATGATTGCTTTGAGGAACACAAGTCATGGCAAGCCAACCATGCATCAAGCACAAGAAGGGATATGATTCATTGCCAAAGAGCATGCTTGTGAAGATCAGGAGTTGTAGGCTCAAAGTCTGACAAGCAATGCTTATGAAAGCCTAGTAGAAAGCAAGTATGTGTGCATGAAGGGTGATACTCCCTATGGAAGAACCGAAGGGTAGTACCATTGCCTAACTACTACAAGGATGCATGGGAAATCATGTGGTAAGTAGGTGGGAGCCATACTCATCCACACGAACAAAAACCATATCACCCTTGGGCTTCCAATTATTAGCAAAGAATGTGGTCATACATTCGTTGTGCAGAGATTTCGAATTGAAGTTGTAGGCTTGTACCTTCTTTTCGCACACCAAGACAAGGTTGGTGTCAAAGAGGAGTCTTGACGTGTTGTTTTCATCATGGTCCTCCTCCATGGGATCTTCGTGAGGCTTTTCATGCCAATCTTCTCACATTAGGCATGAGCTCAATGGAGGGGGACGAGTATGTGTCACGTCGGGGGTGACTTGTGTTTGAACTTGTCGCCTTCTTCAACTTGTTGATGAGCTGATTTTTGGCCTTTATCCTGGCTGCACATAAGAGCAAGAACACAAAAGCGAACTAGAGCACGGGTTACGTTAGTGAAAACCAAATGGATTTCCCGTCGGTTGCCTTTGCAAGGATGTCTTTTTTATCGCAACTCAATTTATTGAACAAATAGAAAAGAAGAGAAAGGGAAATCTTTTTCTTAACTTCGAGACGAAAAGCCAAAAGGGTTTGTCTCAAAATTATCTCTCTTTGAGAATGATTTTCGGAAAAAAGAAAAAGAAGAGTTGGAGACGACTGAAGATCGAAGAAGTTTATTTTTGAAAGACTCCAACTATGCAAATAAGAGAACCAAAGAAAAGAGAAAATCTTTTTCTTAAACTTGAGACAAAACATCATGGAAAATTGGGGAAATGCGAGAGCAAGAATTTTGTTTTAAGGGTGCTTGAGTACGAAAGGGATGAATTTGAAGAATCCAAACACCCTTGCATCCAAATAAAAAGAAATGAAGTTCAACTTGGTCAACAGTCCCACAATGGCTATATGCTTTAAAGTCAAGGGGGCTGTGCCAAAATTCCATCAAAACTTTTGCTCAAAGCATTTTCCAAAAGGTTGGCTCAAGTGAAATTTTACCAAATTTATTCTCTCAGATTTTTTTTTTTCAAGGAGATCTTGTTCTTGAACTTGGGGCAAACAATGAAAATTCTCAGGAAATGCAAGAGTAAGAATTTTGGAAAAGAGTGCTTGAGTGGAATAAAAAGTGAAGGCACCAAGCACTCTGGAAACAAATATAATGAAATGAAGTCCAATTTTGGTTGACAACCTCATGATGACTATGTGTTGGAAAGCCAGAGGGAGTTGTGCCAAAAATTCCTCCAAAATTTTACTCAAAACATTTTCCATAAAAAGATTGCCTCAAACTCATTTTCCAATATATATATGCATTGTGGTTTGAAAAAAAAAAACAGAAGTCGGAAAGATTCAAACATGCAAACAATAGAAATGCATGTCGAGGGAGAATTCAGATATGCAAAATGATGGGTAAGAATCAAATATGTAAGTGGAATGCATGAATGCAATTGAGGAAATTCAAATATGTATGTGGAAATGGAAATCAAATATGAGATAACTACCAATTTACCTTTGGCAAGGGCATCATCGTTTTAAGTCCAATGAGCAAGACTTGTCTCCATTGCGTTTAGCTTGGCGACTTGGTGCTTGATCCCGGAGATGAGGATACAAGCAACTTCTCGTGTTGGGGTTGTAGCCGTCTTTTCAAAACACTTGTGCGAAGCCTTCTCCCTTTATGCTTCCCTTCTAGGGTGATGTTGGAAGGCTTCTCTTTCTGTTGAGGGTGTGGTCTCCACCCTTCACCGATAGCTACCTTCTCAACTAATTTTGTTGCTTCTGCGGCAGTAAGTGAGAAGATGCTCCCCTCGGCACGAGAATCAAGATAGTCACGAGCTGGTTGTGTCAACCCGTGGTAGAAATTGATCAATATTGTCCAATCATCAATTTCATGATCAGGGCATGTTGTCAAATAATCTTGAAATTTCTCCCATGCTTTAGGAATGGATTCTTCTTGTGCTCTCCAAAAGTTTGGAGTTTGTACATGAAGGGCATAGGCTTTGCCTCTTGGAGAGTATTTCTCGAGGAACGCTTCAGAGCAATCATTCCAAGTAGTCACAACACTTGGGTTGGCATAGAACCATTGTCTTACTTCCCCCATAAGAGAATAGGGAAATAGACGAAGTCGGATGACATCTTGGTTGACTCCCTTGATGGACAAAGTTTTGCAAACCTTCAGGAATTTTCGAAGATGGGTGCTTGCGTCCTCGTTGGCCGTTCCATGGAATGGATTGGCCTGCACCATGTAGATTTGGCTGGCTCTAAGTCTGAAGTTTCCGTCTCCAGTGCTGACGTGTGGCCCAAGTGCCATACGGTCAACAACGGTAGAGGAGTATTCTTGGAACAACTTTTCAGCCATTGGCGTTGAGCTTGATGGTGTGGATGTAGCTAGCTTGACTATCGAGAGTATTCTTGAGGATGGGTGACTCGCGGTTCTGTTCGTCTCAAGATTACTTCTTGATTTTCTGTGTATTGCCTCGATAGGTCAACGCCAGAGGTACACTACCCTGTTTTCACATAAAGAGAAAATAAAGCAAAGGTAGACCTATCTAGATAGTGGTAATTAAAAGAAATATAATTATAAACAATGCTAGTGACTCTTCAACCAGTGCCTTCCCCGGCAACGGCGCCAGAAATGCTTGTTGGTATTTCTTAACGTCACAGATAAATCCGCAAGCGTACGGAGAATACCGTTGTAGCAGTTCACCCGTGAGTATTCAAGGGTATCGTTATTTATATTATCCCAAGGGAACGGAGTGAAATTATCAACTAGTCTAGCTGTTCCAAGGACACGAGGAAGGATGGTAGGTATGGGTAGAGAGGATTCCTATGGATGAAGTTCTATCTGGAACAAGGAAGAGTAAACACAGCAGGGCTGTCACCACCTACCGGCAAACCCCCCTACTAGGACACGTGACACTAGGGCTATTAAGTCCCTAGGCCAGTCCTAGGGTCACGTGACAACAAGGCAATTAAGATCTCGCTGCCAGACCGATTCCCAGCAGTCAATTCCCTAGAACAGAGAGGATTAAGCAAGCAGGGCTGTCACCACCTACCGGCGACTCTCTCCTAGGACATGTGACACTAGGGCTATTAAGTCCCTATGCCAGTCCCAAGGTCACGTGACAGCAAGGCAATCAAGTCCTCACTGCCAGACCTATTCTAGTTCACAAGACTAAAGATAAATTCCGCCTCTAAATGCTTACTTAAATAGAGCGATGATCATGCAAGCAAGTAAAGGAAGAACTTATATTAGAATAGAAATATGCAATCCAATAGAAGATCGAGAGTACTTACTTGTAATGAAGATGAACGACGAACGAACGATGAACGAACGACGAACGAACGATGAACTCGCGGCAACCCAAGAGGCGGAACTCGGCAAGACAATGCTCAGCCTCGAAGTAGACACCAACAACATGGATAACTCGGTCCCTTCAAAAAAGGCTTCCAAGTCCAACGTCCAACCTGTTGAACCCGAGTCCAAGAAGATTACTCTCGATCCGAGTGATTCCACAAAGACGGCTAACATCGAGACAGCCTTGGATCCCAAATAGGAACTCGCGCTCGTCAGTTTCCTACGGGACAACATTGACATTTTCGCCTGGAAACCCTCCGACATGCCAGGAGTCCCTAGGGAAATTGCCGAGCATGCTCTTCACGTCGACCCGACGGCCAAACCCATCAAGCAACGACTGCGACGCTTCACGCCGGACCGCAGAGAAGCCATTAGAAACGATGTAACTAAGCTTTTAGCAGCCGGCTTCATTAAGGAGGTGTTCCACCCCGACTGGCTTGCTAATCCTGTGTTAGTTAGGAAAAAGAATAAGCAATGGCGCATGTGCGTTGATTACACAGATCTCAATAGGTTTTTCCCAAAAGATCCTTTCGGGCTCCCTAGAATAGATCAAGTTGTAGACTCCACTGCTGGGTGTCAATTATTGAGTTTCCTTGATTGCTACTCTGGCTACCACCAAATCCGACTCAAAGAGGAGGATTGTCTCAAAACGTCTTTTATTACTCCCTTTGGCGCTTATTGTTATCTAACAATGCCTTTCGGCCTCAAGAACGCGGCAGCAACATATCAACGTTGCATCCAGAAGTGCCTGGCCCGTCTTCTTGTGCAGCGCAAAGTCGAGGCATATATCGACGATGTGGTCATCAAGACCAAGAACAAAGATGACCTTATCGAAGACATCCGAGCCACTTTTGAGTGCATGCGAGAATTCAAAATGAAGCTCAACCCCGACAAGTGCGTCTTCGGCGTTCCATCCGGCAAACTACTCGGCTATATCCTCACCCACCGTGGCATCGAGGCTAATCCCAAAAAAGTCGAAGCAATACTGAAGATGCCGATCCCGGAGTGCCAGCGTGATGTTCAGAAGTTGTCAGGATGCATGGCGGCTCTGAGCCGTTTCATCTCACGACTCGGCGAAAAGGGCCTTCCTTTCTTCAAACTCCTCAAGAAACAAGACAAGTTCGTATGGGATGAGGAAGCTGAGAACGCTTTTGTCCAGTTAAAAGAGTTCCTGAGTTCACCTCCGACCTTAGTCCCCCTGGACCCACACGAGCCTCTTCTCCTCTACGTCGCAGCAACGACTCACGTAGTCAGCGCCGCCCTTGTTGTAGAAAGAGAAGAAGCCGGTCAAGTTCAGAAAGTTCAGAGACCGGTATATTTTGTCAGCGAGGGTCTGTCCGACTCAAAGGTCAGGTATTCGCACATCCACAAGATCACCTACGGGTTGCTGATGGCCTCCCGAAAACTGATCCATTATTTCCAAGATCACCCAATTACCATGATAACCTCTCATGGCATCGGGGACGTTCTCAAGAATAAACAGTCGACCGGCAAAATCGCAAAGTGGGCCATTGAGCTAAGCACCTATGAACTCTCATTTAAGCCTCAAACGGCCGTGAAAGGGAAAGCTCCCGCCGACTTTATAGCCGAGTACACTGAAACCCAAGTTCCTCCCAAACCTGAAAAGATTGAAGAGTGGGTCATGTATTTTGATGGCTCGTTGCAAATCTCAGGCGGCGGAGCAGGCATCTTACTAATCTCCCCTAGTGGAGACGAGTTGAGTTACGCCCTACAACTACGTTTTAAGGTCTCAAATAACGCCGCCGAGTATGAAGCTATCTTACACGGCTTACGCATAGCCGCATCACTCGGCATCCAACATCTCGAAGTACGAGGCGATTCTCTCCTGGTCATCAACCAGCTGAAGAAACACTGGTCTTGTGTTCACCAGGACATGATAGCTTACGTTCAGGCGGTCGACAAATTTGAAGACAAGTTCGATGGACTCGATTATGTGCATGTCCACCGAGATCATAACAAAAAAGCAGACCGACTAGCCAACATAGGCTCCGGCCGGGAACCTGTTCCCCAGCAGTCTTCATGGAAGTCATTACCGCTTCTTCCATCAAGAAAGATTCGGAAGCTCCACCAAAGGAGCCGCTGCAGCCACAGCCTGATGCGGAAGCCATGGCTGTAGACATCTCCGAGAACCCGGAAGAAGACTGGTGGCTCCCGTTCCTTGACTTTATACAACACGGAAAACTCCCTAGCAAAAAGGAGGAGTATGAGTCCCTCTTCAGAAGAAGTAAGGCGTATAAAGTCATCAATGGCGAGTTGTTCCGAAAAAGTGCCGACAGAAGAGATGTTGAAGGACTCAGCATCTACATGAAGTGCATCACTCGGAAGGATGGCCAGCAACTCCTCCAGGATATCCACTCGGGCGTATGCGGCAACCACGCAGCATCCCGCACCATAGTCGGGAAAGCTTATCGACAGGGATTCTACTGGCCAACAGCAGTCTCTGACGCCACCAGCCTTGTTAAAAAATGTACAGATTGTCAGTTTTACGCACGACAAATACACATGCCGGCACAAGCACTACAAACCATACCTCCCACCTGGCCTTTTGCGGTCTGGGGGCTTGACATGGTCGGGCCTATAAAAAAGGCCCAAGGTGGATTCACTCACCTCTTAGTCATGGTGGACAAGTTCACCAAGTGGATCGAAGCAGTGCCGATACATGACTTAAGCGCCTCCCGGACAATTGACTTTGTCAGAGACATAGTGTTCTGGTTTGGCGTCCCTAACAAGATCATCACCGACAATGGCACCAATTTCAAGAACAAAGAGTTCGATGCGTTCTGCGAGGATGTCGGCATCAAATTGTGCCACGCCTCCACTTACCATCCTGAAAGCAACGGACAAGTTGAACGAGCCAATGGTATGGTCTTGCAAGGACTAAAACCTCGCTTGTATAACCGACTTAAGTCTTATGCTTCCAGATGGGTCCAAGAGCTCCCAGCGGTATTATGGGCACTCAGGACCACTCCTACCCGTCCTATGGGACAGTCGCCTTTCTTCCTGGTCTACGGAGCAGATGCAGTTCTCCCCTCTGAACTCGAATTTGGTTCTCCCCGAGTAACCAACTATCAGGAGGAGTCATCTGACGAGCAGCTAACTCAATTCGTTGACCAATTGGAAGAACTGCGCGAAGACGCGTCCCGGAGATCCACAGTATATCTTCAGAAGCTGAGACGCTATCATCAGCGCCGAGTCCGAGATCGCGCCTTTTCAGTAGGCGACCTTGTTCTCAAGAAGATCCAGTCTACTGAAGGCCGAGACAAGCTATCACCAGTTTGGGAAGGACCTTTCATCGTACACGAAGTCACTCGGCCCGGATCGTACAAACTGCGCCGAGAGAACGTACATCTTCTTCCACATACACACAACATTGATCAGAATCCCTAACAACCCTAACTATGGCGACAAAGGAACATCTTTTACCAACTCCTCAGCACAGCTACTTGCATCTGCTGACAGCTGAGTTGCCTGCTCAAAAGTCGTCCCTTTAGCATATCCTTCCTTGCAGGTAGCCAAGTCTACCTTAGGGTACAGTGACTTGACCACTCCCAAGGAGTGGCGAGCAGCATACTCGGCAACAGACTTGCAGTGAACTCGTAGCGCCTCAGGAGCTTGCGCCAGCGTTGCATGCAGAGGACCCTCAGGCATCTCCTCAGGCACTGACCAGACATACTCACAGACAGCTCTAGCACTCTGAACGAGAGAACTATTCTCCCCTTTCAGAGTCACTAGTTCACCTGTAAAATTCAAATCACTCAGCAAAAGAGCATAAATGATCGGTCAGTAATCAGTGTTCATGTTCCTTACCTTGAATCTCTTCTTTCTCGGTAAGTAGAAGCTCCGAGTCAGCCTTCAAATTGTCCAGCTCGACCTTGAGATTCTCCTTCTCCCGGTTCGCTGCTGACAGAGCCTTAGCCTTACTCTCAGCTTCGAGATTTGCTTTGGCTATGCTTTCTCTCAACAAAGGTGCATTCCTCCTTAACAAGTCAAGCTCGTCCAAGTCATCCTTGGTCAGTTTGGGTTGAGCTGAGAAATAAGACAAGCTGCGTGAGTCAACAAAATCAGAAAATCTGATAATCAATAGTTATAAGACATTACTTGCGAGGGTGACTTCAAGCTCAGCCTTTTCCTTGTGAGCAGCAGATAACTCGGCGTTCAGCCTGGCCAATTTCTCCTGCTGCTCCTGTATCTTCAGGTTCTTTGCAGTCAGATCCACATGAAGTGAGTCGGTCACAGACTTCAGCATTTTGAAGAACTTGGTCTTCTCACGGCTTTTGGTAATCATGGTCTACAAACACCACGCACGTCAAGTATTAATCCTTTATGAGGTGAAAAAGGAAGCCAGTTAAGGATTTTACCTGCTGACTGCCGATCAAATTAATCAGCTGGTTCTCCGCCCGGCTGAACTCTTCCTCGTCTTCCATCTCGTTGATGGTCACCTTCTCGCCACCAAACTCAAAAGAAAAAGTCCCAGACCTCTCCTGCCTTTCCCGAAACTCAAACAGTGCCGGGTTAAACTCGATGGTGGGGGCTGGAATCTCTTCAATCTCAGGAGCTGGCTCGGAAGAGCTGGCACCACCCGGATTTTGAGCCTGGCCGACCAAATGGTTTTCTTGGCCCATCATCTGAACTTCTGCTGCAGGAGATGGATGAGAGTGGAGCACCAGAGCATCGATGGCATGATGAACCGGCTTCTCTTGTCTCTCTTGTCCATCATCATTAGCGGCAAGCGTCGGCTCAGAGGCTGCAGCCTTCTCAACACTTGTTTCAACTTCAGCGTCCTCTCCTGCAGGAACGATCTTCTCAGCTGTCATCACTGGCTCATCTTGAGTAGGGAGGCTGCACGGTGGAGACAACAAGTTATGCTCAGTCAGCTAAAGCAACAACTCAGAAAGACAACAAGTCAAAGATCAAAACAAGAGGACTTACCTGTCAGAGGTTCTCAGTCTTTTCAGCGGCTTCATCCTTTTCTTGCTGGGGGCTGGCGTCTGTTGCACAGCCGAGTCAGCAGTTGAGATATCTCCCTTGGTAGTGACCTCGATAGGGTCAGCTGGCCTAAGGTTACTACCTCCTGCAGCAATAACATCTACAGCTACCAACTCTTTATCAAGGGTATCTACAGCTGCATTAAGGGCCTCCTGCCCGGAACTGGCATCAACATCCTTGCTATGAGATTCAACCATGTTGGCATCCAAGGCTTGAGAGTTACTCTCTCTCTCGGCTACCTTCTCGGTTTGAGGAAACTGTCAAACAGATAGTTCACAAAACAGAGACGTAAAGTATTTTCTATTCTAGAGGAATAATACCTGTCTATAAATTTGAGCAGCAAGAGAAGGGTGTCGGACCTGAGCCTTGGTCTTCTTAGCCTTCTTGACCCCCGTGTTGGCTGGTATCTCAGATGAAGGATCAGCGTCCCCCAGATCCTCATGCTCCTCCTCCTCATCAGAACTAGAGATGACTATTGAGGGGTTCCGTTTGCGCTTTGGAGCTACAGAGCGCTCGGGCAACTGCTGGCTGGGTCCTTGGCCTACAGCACATTCAAGACCTAATCGACGAGCATCTCGATCCTGATTAGCCTTACTACGCCTTTCGCGTTTATAAATCAACTCACCAGCAGATGCAGGCTGAGTAGCAGCAGCAGCCGGAGCCTCCTCACGGTTAGGAGACTGATCTCCATCTTCACCGCTGGTGGCCAGAGGATCTTCTATCTCCTCACCACCTTCTTGAGCTCCGTCTTCTCCTTCGGCCTCGACATCATCGTCGTCATGAATGTGAGTCGTTCAAACCCGACCGCGGGAAGCTGGGACCCGTTGAAACTGTTCCATGCGAGGTTTAGATGCCTCAGGGAGGTCAGATCGAAAAGAGCGGGGGTGGAGGCTTCCACTCTCGAAGCCACACTCACCCAGATCAAGGGTGGTCACGTGGCCGTCGGCATGGCCGCAGCGCACGCCTTCCCAACCGCAGCAGTCCGTGCCGGCCTGCCATGACGCAAGGGTGCATATGGAACCGTCCCTGAAGGGACCCCAACCAGCGGTGGAGAAGGAGCGCTTCAGCTGGAGCAGCGCCGAGGCGTGTTCTGCCTGGCACGGTGCTGGTATGGCAGAACTTTGGTTGCTGTAGGTTGTGCCACGGGAGTAGGTCACCCGGGCTGCTAGGAACACATGGAGGAGGAGTGAGTACATCAGCAATGGCTTGCGATTCCTGGTGGTGATGGCGTACATGTTGCCGGCTTTGCTGGGCATGGGTGAGTTTTTCCTGTGAGACTCCTCTTCCCCACACTGGCCGCATATATAGATACGCACACTGTACGCGTTGAGGAACAAGGAGCGATGAACAACGGTCTCGGCTACGTCTACCCGTCTCGGTCTTCACGTCGCCATTGTGTTAGAACGCGTGCTCTCAGTCTCTGAGTACTGCAAGCTAGTAAAAATAGTACCCCCTCTCCTGCTCGTTCAGTTGTAAACTGTAATTCCACGGTCATATGCTGCAAAGACACTTTCGTTCGTACAACTCCTGCAACCACAGCGGCTAAAACGTCTGTTTTGAACACGCGCCTTGTCACTGTCTAACTACCTCTCTTCTGATGAATGGCTCGGGAGAAAAGACGTTCGTCGGCTATAATTTCAGCTCAATGACAAATAGAGGGAGGGCGAACGAAGCTGTGTCCGAAAATTCTCTGAGAGTCAGAGAAGGTGTTCGGCTGGGCCTTAGTTTTTGGACGGCCCCTACGCCGGGGCATTCGTCACACGGAATACATCACGCTTGCGTTTTTGTTTCTTCTTTCCCCTTCAAATGGTCTTTGAGATTGTGCGCGGTGGGAGGGAACGGCTGCGACTCGCGCAGGTGGGAGGGCACGGGAAAGGGCTTGAATCGACATCGCGCATGTTACATTAAGTAACTACCGTGCGGTACGTTAAGTGGCCTTCGTCTACCTCTCGTCCCGCCGCTGCTCAAGCCTGTGACGCCCCTGCCCCGACCTCCTGCGCCATTCCCGACGGCTTCCGCCGGCCGCCGCCGCGCTAATCTGGCGGCGCCCCCGCTTCCTCCGCCGCCGCCCACGTCCACCACCACTCTAATCCGGCGGCCGTGAAGTCCCCGCTGCCTCCGCCACCCACAGCTCTGCCGGAATTGTCTCCGTGACGCCCCCGCCCCGCCCTCCTCCTCCGTCTCCGGCAGTTCTCCTTGCCGGATCCTCAGCCGCGCTAACCACTCCGACCACCTGGCTCTTCTATGTCCGGTGGGAAAAGGCCTAGACTCGGGGGTACAAATCCACGCGTACTAAGGGATTCTACGGCCGCGCTTGGAGACGACCACGCGCTCGACGGTGACGACGATGCCGGCTCGACGGGAGAGAGGAGGAAGACGGAGAGGAGGTACGTCACAGGCTGAAACTGAGGCTAATTCCAGCCCATATGCCGCGCACGGTAGATAACTAATGTAGCACGCGCGGTGTATAAGATTTCTGCGCGAGAAATGGGTGCACGCTATATTATTGGGCTCGCCTTGTCAAAGAAAAGCAAAACGTTGGGCCGGGCCTAAGATTGTGAAGCTAAACAAAGTTGGGCTGGGCTCTAAGCCGGTGCGCTTATCGTATCAGGCCATGACGAATCTGTTCCCCCCTCTTCTCTCCATGACCAACCCAGCCACGTCCTTCTCCGACGGCTGCGTGGATGTCGATCCATCTCGGCGGCGCTGACGGCCGAACTCCTCTCAACTTGGGCGGCCGCCGGACGGCCAACACCCTACGGTTCTCTGCCTGACCTCGTTTAAGCAGCAACAGTTGATTATTCAGGTGAATTATGTTGTTTTACCTTCTTACCCACAGGCGGGCGAATTCGTTTTACGCATCGCGACCGGTCTCTCCATCCCTCTACCTGCATTATTCAGATTTTGGCCTGCATTTGACGTAATTCGACACCACGATGGTACTCTCTATCAGGGGCGGATCTATATGGGAGGTTGTGGGCAGCAAAAGAAAATTTCAATGATGTTCATCTAATTTTCACCCTTTTTGCAACCCTTGAGTACCTAATTACGCACCTACAATAAAAAAAGCAAAAGTCTGAGCATCCCCAAGCAACGTCGCACCAAGAGCTCTAGCTTTGCCACTGCTCTCTAGCAAACTCAACTTTGCCATGTCCTTAGATTCTTTTCCCACGTTGCTCCCACGATCTAAATATCTGCCGAACATCCCGTTCAATCACGGCACTACTAATTACCAAATAGGACAAATGGCGCAACATGAATGTAATTGTCACCGCTTCTAGTTCTCGCGAAAAAGGGTGGGCTGCTGTGAAGAAACCCGACCTGCTCCTAAGATCCTCCTATAATTAAGTGGAATGAAGGGAACAAGATTCGCGGAGCTTTAGAATAAGATCGTAATGTTGAACCTGCGATGGTACTCTCCAGCAGAATCAACTTTGCGATCTTATTCTAACGCTCTGCGAATCTTTGTGATAGCATTCTTTAACTCTGCTAACTTTGGGATTGTAGGTACGAGGATGCGGATTGCAGCAAAAATAGGTGCATAAAACTTGGTATGAATATAGGAATCCGGGCATTTTGTTCAATGAACCGTTGAGGTCTGAATATTATATGAACTCAACAGGCTAGTCATCCTGGCCATTTTGTATTTAGAACGAATCATCCTGGGCATTTTGATCACCTCTATTGCCTACAATTACAAGGTTCAAAACTTTAGTAATGTAGAGAATGTAACGATGTTCTTGGCACAACATTACAGGTACGCAAATGCTTCGATTCTCAACTGGGTTTGACAAATCATAGTGAATCACTGTGTCACAATGATTCCAAAATACATTACAAAATGTGATTCAATTAAACAATATTGTTAGGCCATGTTCCAAGTTAGTTGCTAAATTATTATCCCCAATAGAAAGAAGGCTTGTTAACTGTGCATTTAGACACTGCTATACATCCACTTTAAAAATAAAACTTTCCTTAATCACAGAAATGTACAGCCTTGAGATATTCTCAGATCCTAACACAGATTCCCCAAGTCACGACAATTGCAACAGCGAAACCGGCACCAAATCCAAGTCCAGTGACAAGGAACAATGTGATGTCAAATGAGTTCTCTGAATAATGTGGCACCGCAATTGGTGTTACATTGTTGCATTTTCTGAACACCTGAAGTCCACAGAGATCAATGTTCCCCATGAACGAGAGATTTGAAAACGTCAGGAACTGAGGTGAATCGGGTATTTTTCCGATCAGCTCGTTGTAGGACAGGTTCAACACTGAAAGGAAGTTCAATGATGCCAACTCTTGTGGAATCTCTCCTGAAAGATGATTTGAAGAGAGGTCCAGCACCTCAAGTTGACGTAGAGCATTGAGTTGAGATGGAATTTTTCCAGTGAGGTGATTATGAGACATCCTTAGCCCATTGAGTAGAACAAGGTCCCCGATTGACATGGGAATTGTACCATGAAACGCATTATCCGATACATCTATAACTGCAAGGCTCCTCCATATCTTAGTGATACCAAATCCTTCGAATGTAATTGTAGTAGTAAATTGAAACGTGTAAGCATCCAAACTGTGCTGTTTTTCCATAGCCAGTGTTTCATTACTAGTCGAGTCGACCATCATGGATTTCATGTTCTTGAACCATTCATTTGGTAATGTGCCAGAGAAATTGTTTGAAGAAACATCTAAAACACGAAGTTTCATGAAGTCACAACTGTTGTCATCTCCCAAAACAGAAGGCCCGACATTTCCTGTGAATTTGTTGGATCCCAGCACGAGAACTTGAAGTTTAGGAAGTGTACTCATCCAACATGGAAAAGTATCACTGATATGATTCTCTCCGATGTCAAACACTTCCAAATCTCTGCATGTAGATAGCGATCTGGGTATTTGTCCTTCTATCCAGTTGTCACTAAAATCTAGTGCCTCAAAACCACAGCCTTGCTTCAGGTTATGTGGCAACACTCCATGCAATAGGTTACTTTTCAAGTTTAATACACTCAAGTAATTGTTATCCTCCATTAAACAAGATGGAATGGATCCACTCAAACTGTTGTAAGAGAGGTCTAGGAGTACCAATCTTGTTGCGTCACAAATCGATTGTGGAATGTTTCCAGATAAGTTGTTTCCAGATGCCTTGAAATAAGTTAAACTGCTCAGTTGAGAACCAAAATTAAGTGGTGTAGTTGAGAACTGGTTGTTTGAGCAATCAAGCATCAGGATGTCTTGTCCTGGTATAGGTATGGGCCCTTCAAATTGGTTAAAACTGAGATCAACAATGGATATGTAATCTGAAAAGATAAGGCCATGTACACTACTAAATTGGTTGTGTGATAAGTTGAAGACGTGCATGTAGTTCCAATTCTTCCATGCCCATTGAGGTACTTCACCGTGAATACGATTCACAGAAAGGTCAAGAAATTGAACCCCATATATGTGCTTCAAGGCATTAGGGAGCTTGGATATGTTACAAGATGCTAGACGCAAAGTGTCCATATATTTGATGGGAGCCCATGAAGAATTATCCTCTCCATCTACCACAGAAAGTTTGTTGTTTGAAAGATTCAAACTAATTAGATTTGGTAGCTTAAAGAATGACCTAAGTGAGATAGTACCGATTAGATTGTTGGAATGAATATCTAGGACTTCCAACTGAGTTAGATTAAATAGATGTGGGGGTATTTGACCAGAAAAATTGCATGCGTACAATCGTAATGTAGTTAGATTCCTGAGGTTACCTATGGAGGAGGGTACCTGTCCCGATAAGCCACAGTTGGTGAACTGGAGGACTACCAAGGATGTCATATTTGCGATCCAAGATGGTATGTCTCCTACTAGGCCAGCCCCGGACACCTGTAACCACCTTAAGGATGTGAGCTCGCCAATGGAAGAGGGAAGCTCTTGGGAAGATTCGTCAACAACTGCGAGACCCAACTTGTCCAAAAATTTGAGATGGCGTACGGAACCAGGAATAGGACCAGAGAAGTTAGTATTGCTAACAAGCAACTCAGTCAATGCGCGTGCCAAGAAATCCGGAAGGGAACCAGAGACATGGAAATTGTAGCTAATATCGACGGCTGTTAAATTTTTATTTTGGAAGATCCTCGACGGGAACCATCCTTCGAGGATATTATAGGTAAGCCTAAGTACACGCAAGGAAGTTAAATCAGCAAAGGACTCTGGAATTTGGCCATATAGCTCATTGTATTGCAGGTTAATCTCAGTCAGCGAGTGAATGCTGGACAGTGACCCGCAAATCGGACCAGAGATCCTAGTTCGTGGCAAGCTAAGAACCCGGAGTTGAGAAGTGGAATTAGCTAAGGCATCGCACCACCTTGCTCCATTGCCGGACAAATCAACTTGGCCGAGATAAAGCTCTTCCATATTACCGAGGTTCGCGACTAAGGACCTGATGTTTGGCTCCTCGAGAACCCACCCGTGCCCCCACGAGGTAAAGGACACGAATTCATTGTCAATGTCGAGGAGATGAAATTCGGTAGAGAGGTCAAGGGATACCAGTTTTGTGAGCCGTCCTATTCCATCCGGTACTCGGCCTGCGATTCGGCAGTTGGAAAGGTTGAGATGAACGAGCTCGGCGAGCCGTTCAAACCCAACGGATGGGAGCTGTGACCCGTTGAAGCTGTTCCAGGCGAGATTCAGATGCGTCAGCGAGGTCAGATCGAAGAGAGCGTGGTGGAGGCTGCTGCTCTCGAACCCGCATTCGCCGAGGTCAAGGGTGGTGACGCGGCCGTCGTCATCGCCGCAGCGCACGCCGTCCCAGCCGCAGCAGTCCGTGCCGGCGCGCCACGACTCAAGAGTGCATGTGGAACCGTCCTCAAAGGGACCCCAACCGCCGGTGGAGAAGGAGCGCTTCAGCCGGAGCAGCGCCGAGGCCTGTTCAGGCAGACAGCGGGCAGTTTGGTTGCTGTAGGCGGTGACAAGCGAGTGGGAGAGTTGGGTTCCCAGGAAAGAAGCAAAGAGCAAGGACCATAGCAGTGTGTCGCGTTGGATGGTGATGGGAGAGGGCATGTTGGCAAATGGCAATGCAACTTTTAACATCTGATCAGTTTGCTCGGTGAGTTGCATTAGGTTCGTATACATATAGCCGTCCAACCGCGTTACCTTGACCAACAAGTCCAGGTCACCGGCTGAAGGACCTGCAGATTGTGGCGATTCACACAGGCCATGCAAGCTGCCAAGCAATTTTCTCTAGAAGTATAGAAATTGATGTTGTGCTGTACAGACCGGGGAGGCGCCGATCAGATTTTTTTAGCAGGCTTTGGAAAAAATCGAGCAGACAAGGAGCGATGAACTACGGTCGTGCTACGTGTACCCGTCTCCGTCTTCACGTCGCGCCATTGTCTTTAACGCGTGCTCTGAATCTCCGAGTCATGCAAGCGACACCTTTCCTGCTCGTTTCTTTGTTGACTGTAATTCCATGGTCATGCTGCAAAGACACTTTCGTTCATACGGCCCCTGCAAACACAGCGGCTGAGCCGTCTGTTTTGAAGTAACACCTTGCCGTTGTCTAACTACTCTTCTGATGAAAGGCTCGGGGGAAGAGACCTTCAGTTCAATGACAAATAGAGCGAGGCCGAACGAAGCTGTGTCCGAAAATTCTCTCGAAGAAGGACGTGGGCCGGGTCTTAGTTTCCTGGTTCTTTGTGCTGTGTCCGAACGAAGCTTGGATTTTGTAACTTTCTGGCACGCTATAAGAATGGGCTCGTCTTGTCAAAGAAAAGCAAATCGTTGGGCTGGACCTGGACCTAAGATTCCCTAGGCAACCTTATCAGTCAAGCTTAACACAGTTGGGCCGGGCTCTAATCCAGCGCACTTATCGTATCAGGCCCTGACGAAACTGTTCCTCCGTCTCTCTCTCCGCGACCAACCCAGCCACGTCCTTCTCCGACGGCCTGCGTGAGTGTCGATCCATCTCGGCGGCGCTGACGGCCGGCCTCTTCTCGACCGCCGAACACCCTGCAGTTATCGGCCTGACCTCGCTTACGCAGCAGTTGATTATTCTGCGGGCGAATTCTGTTGTTTTACCTTCTTGCCCTCCGGCTCCCGTCCCTGCCGGATTCTCCACCCGCCGCTGCTCTCTCCGTCAACTGGGAGTGAAGATCCATCCAGGCACCTCCTTGAGTTGGTCAGTAAACCTTCCTTGCCTGGATGAATTCCCGTGTTCAACCTAACCCAAAATCTTTCTGGATTAGCTTTGTACTCAATCAAACCCAAACCCTCTCCTTTCAGATTCAGTTAGCTTTGAGTTTGTGTGCTACGTGCTGTTACCCAACTGTTGTATGTATAATTATCCATTCCATGTCATGTATCCATCATTTCGATTATGATGCCGCCGGTGCAGTTTAGCTGAACCTCCACGCCCCCAGGTTAAATTAGTCCTTCGCCTGATGAAACTGCACGAACGAAAGCATCTTGCGTGATATCTCTTTTGCATTTCCGGTATGTGGATTCTGACCGTAGCCTCGGTTATTATGAGCTGGGAATGCATTTTCTGGTTATCTGTGTACAGTGTTCTGATTATTAAGATGGTATTGCTGAATGATGATTAGTCGATGGCTATACACTATACAGGTCGTCTCTTGCAATTTCCTGCTGGCTTGATTCTTTATGCAGTGTCAAGTGATAAAGTCTAGAGATTTGTTGTTTTAGTATCTTGGGTTGATAGAGCATGATGTAATGTCGTCTCATGTATGAAATGCTAGAAACATAGAAGCTAGTTTAGTTCTGAATATTCTTTAGAAATGCTAGTTTGCAGCTTTGTTTGTGTACAGGACATAAGCCTTTCTGAGTTTAATGCCATTTTAACTCCTGTGCATACTATGATAGATATGATAGGCTGTATTCGCCATGAATGGTGATGGAATCTCTGAAAAACAATTTCCAACTGTTTAATTCTAATTTCTAGTTTCGTGCAGATTAGATGATACCTCATTCTTTCTAACCTACTCTTGTACATTCAAGTTCTATTAGAATTTTGACCCTCTTCTTCAGCCAATAATGCCTTTATGTTGTACATATGAGAAGAATTTCTCATTTCTGTTTGTTGCATTTGTAAATTAATATTTCAAAATATTGATGTCTGTGGTTTGTAACCTAAGGAAGTCCATAACGGGTCAGATTCCTTGAAATTGTTTGTTCTAACAACATTTCAATGTTCTAATGGATTGAATTCAGGTTAGAAGGTGTTCAATATTCTATTTAATCCAGGAGATTGGGGTTAAGCATGGGAGTTCCAAAACAGAGGTGGACTGCTGAGGAAGAAGCTGCTCTTAGAGCTGGAGTAGCAAGGCATGGAGTTGGAAATTGGCGCACAATATTGAAAGATCCGGAATTTAGTTCCACCTTGTGTTATCGCTCGAATGTTGACCTAAAGGTTACAATTGTTCACTTCATTCCACTTAATTTTTCTTGCTTTAGTGAGGGGAACTCCAAATTTTGTGGTGCCTTTAAATTATGTTCCATTTGATTTTAATTTTCCAAATTCCATCATCGATATTAATGTTCTTCCCCTTTGTTCTACTAATTACCCCATAGGACAAATGGCGCAACATGAATGTAATAGTCACAGCATCTAGTTCTCGTGAAAAGGCGAGGACTGGCGTGAAGAAAACCCGACCTCCTCCTAAGAATAATGAACAGTCCATGACAGTCAGCACAGTTACTTCTGATGTTGATGACGAAATTGTTGATGCAAAGCCTATAGCATCAGTGTCTAGTGAAGCGTGGAATAGTTCAAATCCAAAGAAATCTAACTCGAGGTAATTGTATATATGAATGTCTAATGCATAAATCTGGCATTTAATTCTTCTTTTGGTTTTTTCATTGTGTCATCACTAGAAACTAAATATAATGGCTTCTCCACTTTGGTTTAATTGCTTTCCTGCAGGCTAGACAATGTTATATTGGAGGCTATAAAGAATTTGAAGGAGCCCACTGGGTCACACAGGACTACTATTGCTAATTACATAGAGGTGCACCACCTTATTATTATTTTTGTTTCTTTCTAGCTCTAGATTTTATGTTTTACTATGGTCCATCTACAGTAAGAGCTTCTTTTACTGTCATCTTTTGTGTCTTTTTAATTAGAATAATGCCAAATACTGTTTTCTCTTTATGTTTGTGTTTGACCTGCCAATGGTTTTACATAGCAAACAGCTTGTTATAAACAGATTCAATGTCTTTATTTGATACAGTGTATCAAAATCAAATATGCAGCACCATTCAGCCCCTGTGATTTTGCACTGCTCCATAGGTGATGGTTGTTAATGCCACCTATAGCTCTTTTAAGGCTCCTTGCACCTAAACACCTAAGAAAAATAGTAAACACTGCTTCATACTTCAAAGAAAACCTCACCACACCTAACCTGATTGTTTTAGACCAAATGAGCTATCACAGACATCAAATACTCTTGGCCACCTACACCCATAATTAAGCAGGTTTGGTTAAAATGCGGTATTATGTTGTGTCTTCTTGCAGAATTCTAGTGTAATTTTGAAATAATCAACAAGTTGGCACTTTCTTTTGTGCTAACAGAATTTCACGCTGGATTGAGCATGCTTTCTGTTATTGGCTACATGCATAATCAGGCTCTTACCCGGCTTTTATGTAGGAGCAATATTGGCCACCTAGTGATTTTGATCACTTATTATCTGCAAAACTGAAGGACTTGACCACCAGTGGAAAATTGATAAAGGTATTTCCATTTTCAGTCCCCTGATTCATTTTTATGCTTCACAAGAAATAAAACCAATTCAAAGGTGAATATTGTGATACCATGTGTAAAATTCAATTTATTACACCACATTATGAAGTTGACAAGTATACCATTGCATGAAACCTTCAGAAGTATAGTTGTCAGCCTAGTAGAACAATTGGCACGCCATAATTTTGGAAAAGGAATAATAATTCCTTATTTCTTATCCCTGATCTGCCACTTCTAAAACCCTTATCCTGGACATGCCCCCAAATTTAGCTGGAATTCTTTACGTGCCATTACAGTAATATCTGTTTGGTTTGACTGTCAGTCAATCTTTAAAATGCCAATATTGACCATGGTCTTCTCCTCCTCAGTTCTCTTCCCTTACCGATTGCTATAAGCAAAATCAAAATCGACACATTAATTGCCAGCAACCAGCTAAGATGGACACCACATTGCCTACTGCATGAAGCCATATGTAGACACCATGTTTGTATGCCACCTAATGCAGCAGACAAGGGCGTCCTCAGGCTGTCCTGCGCCAAGCTGGTTGTGTGCTGGTGCAGCAGTTGTTTGGGCTTTGTAGCAACTTCGCTTTCGGGTGGGATAGATGTGTGGCTCATGGTCCTCGCACCATGCACAGCTCGTATTTAAGCGTCAGCGGTGCAAGGAGTCCCTCCATAGCAAGAAAAGCTCAGATCAACGGCCACAGCTGCCAGCCGAGCGACGTTGTGGTAAATCGAACAACGGAGGCCAGGAATCAAGCAGTGGACTGGCCTGAGCAATATGCTAATCGGGTGATGATGGCAGTGCTTTAAATGATACAAGAATATCCGTATGCCATCAAAGTCGTGTCCCCCTATATGAAGCAACTATTCTACTAGTTGGTACTAGGTCCATTTGGACTGATATTTGTTCTGCTATTGAAGTGGCCTTTCGTATTTTGCTGATGGAACCAGTCATTGTGTAAAAAAAGAGAACAATGGCGAGAGGAATTGAGATGGAAAGACGAAGCAAGAAGAAGAATCAAATGGCATGAGCCTTCCATATCACACGGTCATCCAGGGCAGAAGTGACAGAAATGGCATAAGAAGGATTATAATTATATTATCAATGGCATATCCAGAATATGAGATTTACTAGTGGTAGATTCGGATAAGATTTTATGCTAGTAGCATATAAGGAATTTTCCCTTTTGAAATGGGGGTATATGAAGGTTCCCCAAGATATATACGGCCGAGCATATGCATGTGTTCTAAAAGATGTGTGTTTGTCAGTATCAGCAATCATCTTTGCACACTGGTAACTTCAATTTCACATGGATTGGTCATTCAACTTCAGGTTTATTATTTTGGTTTACTTAGTAAAATGTCATTTTCTTGTTATTTGGTTTGTGAGCTCTTTGTTGTTTCTGACTTATTTTTTAAAATCATGCCGAGTGATGGTGCATAGTTTTAAAATTTTGTTGTCAAGCTAAGTGTCTTAAACCATGAAACTAGCTATTTGCTATCTTGACACTTGGCAATAGTTTCTGGATGCGAACGGCCTTGAGCATTTCAGTATGTAACCCAATGGAAACTTGCAGGTGAATCGGAAGTACAGGATAGCACCAAGTTCACCATACTCAGAGGGCCGAAGCCCCAAAATGCTGCTGCTGGAAGACGTGAAAAAAGAGCCCTTCAAAGGAGGGAATGATGATAGTAAAACCCTTACAAGAGCTCAAGTTGATGCTGAATTGGCTCGTATGGCAACAATGTCTGCTGAGGAAGCTGCAGCGGCCGCCGCTCGTGCAGTTGCAGAGGCAGAGGCTATCATGGCTGAAGCTGAAGCAGCTGCGAGAGAAGCAGAGGCTGCAGAAGCGGATGCCCAGGCTGCACAGGCCTTTGCTGAAGCAGCACTTTTGACATTGAAGAACAGAAATGCTGCAAAATTGGTAATAACTCTAGCCCGTGAATCCTCATGTGCCATCTTGTCCGTTTACATGTAGAAAATGTTTCAGTGTCACTCAATTGATTGGTTACTTACTGGTCACTTGAGAAAAATCCTGAAAACAGAAAAATTTGGCACTTATGCCGAGATATATATATAAAAAGATTACTGCAACACATCCGACCCATTTGTACGACTGCATTTTTCTGACCAGAGATCTAAAGGCTTAATCAGTGGTGGTGGTTTACTTGGTTTTAAAACCATTTGATCTCTAGTTGTAACATGCGGTCGTACAAATCAGTCGTACATGAAGTACTAAAAAAACAACATTATTGCATTGGTTATTCAAGAATATTTTATGAAATGAAGGATCTTTTCCAATGGTTTCTTGAGTTAGCCTGAAGCGCATACAACTGAACCTCTCTTAGGCATGTTGCATGCTAAGATCTCTTTCCTAATCTGTAGCCAAGTGGGGCCTCAGGACACCATTTCACATATCGCACAATTTTTAAAAGTATCTCCTGAACAGACTACTCCAAGAAAATATGCGATCCATATAAGGCAGCTATTCTATCACAAACAGAAAGATAAACCAAAATATGACCACCTAACCAACATCATGGTAACCTTACCTTCATATCTTCAAAATACAGTAACATTCCAGGCATATATTTCTTTCGATTAGAGTACATGTGCACGCTTGCTGCCTTGACAGATTGTTTATCCGAGGAAGAAAGAAATAGCCTGTGTAGCTTGCTACTCCATCAGATTCTGACTCGTTTTATGTTCATGTGCAGATGGGCCAAGCTTGATGCTACCCGATCGAACCTGCTCCGGTGCAGCGTCGCCACAGGTGCCAGCGACCTATGTAGTACGTATGTGTTTATTGTTGTTCAGTTAAATACAGGTGTCAGTTTTATCAGATTTTGTTTTACTGGAACCATCGGCTATGTGAGGTCCACGCACCCATAAAAATACCACGCCTGGTATTCCCCTTGGTTTTCAGAACTCAGTAATGTTTTGAACTCTTTACCAGTGCCTAATTTTCAAATGACGATTTGCATGAACGCCCGTTGCATTGCTGCACGTCTTTGAAGCTCCTCATCAAACGAGCTGTCTTCGGTATGTGGAGATCGATCCTCCTCATCCATGGCTGGAAGAAGGATACCGGTGGATCTGCAGACCGGATTGCGTCGACGAACGAAGTCACGAATGAATGGTCAGCGTTTGTTATCTGAGGAGATTGACTGACTAGTCTAACTAGGTGATGTATTGGAAGGAAAATCGATACTGCGTCGCTAGTGCCGGAGTCTCCGTTATTATTGCAAAGAAAACACTGCATGAAAACTACCACTAGTATTGAATTCACGAGGTCGACTGATCGAACTATTCTATACGGCATCACTGTTGGCCGCTAACTACATTGCATAATTGAGCATTGCATATGTGGGAGACGGGTGTCCGTTGTTGACCTTTGACTTTAGCTAGTATGTCCATTGACCAACTTGCATATATCTTTCGATTCATTTGGCTCTTATGCTCCTTTTTTTTTCTTCATGATAGCAGCGCGTCCGATCAGTACTTGGCATGGATTTTACTGTTATGATACCTGTATATAAACCTGGGCACGGTAAGTATTTCCCACATAAAAACTAAACGAAGCCAAGCCAAAAGTAAGCTGCCGACATGGCCCATCACGGGCCGCGGCTAGTGTTATGTCATCTGATAATTGCACAAATTCACCTTGCAGTCGTCGTCTGCTCGCTTCTCCCTTCACCAGAGCGAGTGTTCACCAACAACTACACTGTTTCACCAGCAAGGCATGTTCCATGCCAGCCCGGGCAGGCATCGGCACTGATCCGGCTGAAACGATCATTCATCACCACAAATTACTCCGCCATTGCCTTCCGGTCATGGAAGGCCGGCACTGACTGCTGCCTTTGGGAGGGCATCCACTGCGGCGAGGCGAATGGCCACGTGATATCTCTTGACTTGGGGGATTGCGGCTTGGAGAGCAGCCGCCTTGATCCTGCGGTTTTCGAGCTGACCTCCCTCAGGTATCTCAACCCTTGCTTGGAACGATTTCAATGGGTCTGAACTCCCATCTAGCGGGTTCGAGCGTCTTACCAAGCTCGCCGTGCTTAACCTCTCTGACACCAACATCATAGGTCAAGTGCCGCATGGCATAGGCCGCCTCTCAAATTTGGTCTCTCTCGACCTGTCCATGTATGTTGAACTTACTGAGATATTTAGGGGCGGTTATCAATTGCATGCAGAGGTGGAGCCAGGGCAGCTAGCAGTTCCAAACCTTACGGCCTTAGTTGCAAGCCTTGGTAATTTGAGGGAGCTCCATCTTGGTTCCGTGGACCTGTCCCAGTCGGCGGAGTGGTGCGATGCTCTAGCCAAGTACACTCCGAATCTCCGCGTCCTTAGCATGCCATTTTGCCAGCTCACTGAGCCCGTTTTGTGGGTCACTCTCTGCTTTGCACTCACTATCTGTGATTGACCTACAACACAACTGGCTATTAACCAGCCCGTTTCCGAACTTTTTTGCAAACTTATCCTTCTTGAGTGCTCTCCAGCTTAGCTATAATAACCTTGAGGGATGGGTCTCTCCTGAAATCTTCAGACTCAAGAAATTGGTGTCTATCGATCTTCATTTTAATGATAGAATCTCAGGTAGCCTGCCCAATTTCACAGCTGATAGTTGTCTACAGAGTTTGCTTGTTGGCGATACCAACTTCTCTGGTATAATACCAAGTTCTCTTAGCAAAGTGAAATCTTTGAAGAAGCTGGGCCTTGATGCACCTGGTTGAAAGGAACAAATATTGGGGGGCCAATACCCCTACCCAGAGATTCTGGAACTGTGCTTGATTACTCCGGTAATATGTTCTCATCCATGCCATTTAACATTTCTACTCAACTTCAAGGAACTGCCATTTTCAAGGCACATAGAAACAACCTTTCAGGGAGCACTTTGACATCTTTTTGTAGTTTGAACCTTGAAATTTTAGACTTGTCTTATAACATCCTTAGTGGTCCAATCCCGTCCTGCTTGATGGACGATGGTGATCCATTGAAGGTTTTGAATCTAAAAGGCAATCAACTTTCCGGTGAGCTTCCACAAAATATCACCGATAGTTGCACCCTTGAGGTGCTAGAGATAAGTGGCAATAGGATGGAAGGGCACTTGCCCAGATCTCTGGCTGCATGCAAAAGATTGGAGGTCCTTGATATAGGAAATAATGGGATTAGTGACTCTTTTCCATTCTGGCTGAGTACACTTCCTAGAATTCAAGTTCTTGTTCTAAACCACAACGACTTCTTTGGACCTGTGACACCTTATGGCACTGAAGACAAAATCACTTGCGGATTCCCAAGTGTACGGATTTTGGATCTAGCCTCCAACAACTTCTCAGGCACGCTGACAGAAGAATGGTTCTCAAAATTGATGGCCATGATGGCGAATGTAAATAATGAGACATTGGTGATGGAATATCAAGGACAACATGCACAAATGTACCAAGTTACCACAGAACTCACATATAAAGGGTCACAAATCACAATTGAAAAGATAGTAAGGACCCTTGCATTCATCGATGTATCAAATAATTCATTCCATGGAAAAATTCCTGAAGCTATCGGGGAACTTGTTTTGCTAGACGTGCTCAACATGTCCCATAACTCTTTCACGTGGCCAATTCCATTGCAACTCGGCCATTTGAATCAACTGGAGTCTTTGGATCTCTCATCAAACGAGCTTTCTGGGGAGGTCCCAGAAGGTCTAGCTTATCTGGACTTCCTCACAACATTAAACCTATCTGACAACAATCTGGGGGGAAGCATACCAGATTCGCCTCATTTCTCGACATTCTCCAACAGCTCATTCCTTGGCAATGATGGTTTGTGTGGGCCTCCGTTGACAAAACTGTGCATCAACACAACAACATCAAATGTGGGGTGGCATCATTCCAAGAAATCAGTAGACATTGTGCTATTCCTCTTTTCTGGACTGGGGTTTGGCGCTGGGTTTGCAATCGCCATTGTCGTGGCATGGGGGATCCCCATTAGAAAACGATTATGAGAAAGGCAGGATGTACTCCGAGTTATGTACGGAATGAAAATAAAATTCCTTGTTTCAGGATCATTATTAAGTGTATCAGAAATTGCTCTTAGTTACAGTGTACCAGGATCCATTTAATTAGCATATACAATTAAACTCCTTATTATATAATAAGCTAACAAAATGATCCTAAAAAGGCTGAAAGGATAACCTATTTATGTGCTAATAAAATCTTTATGGGCTCACTTTTGATCTACTGCTCTTTTTGAGAGTCAGGGGCAAGCCTGGCCTAGTGCTTTGATACATTTTGCAATGAGGTCAATCCTAGATACAGTCGTTACTGCGACACATGGTGTTTAGTTTTTAGAAATACATGCATAAGAATTTTATGGGTAGTGTGCACAAAGTGAAAGGGGTCTTGGCCCAGTGGTTAAGGCATCCGAGTAGCACATTTGAGGTCCTGGGTTCGACTCCCGGTGGGAGCGAATTTTCTAGGATTTAACGGCATTTGTGCTTTCAGCGGTAGGCGACGTGGCCCTCGACAGCGAGGCGCCAGTGGTGACTTCGGGAATCTGGAGAATTTGCCGGCTCAGTCTTCGAAGATGCTCATAGAGGTAGGGTTTGCCTATGTGCGTTCATAGAGATAAGTGTGCGTGCGTTGTGAGTGTATGTAATCTCAAAAAAAAAAAGTTGACTGGCAATTGATTCGCAAAAAAAAAAGGTTTTTAACTGGCAATTTTACAGCGGTTGCTACCTTCAATCGGCAAACTAGTGCAGCAAGAAAGTTTTTGTTCTCACGGAACAGGTCCCGAAAACAGACGCAACGCCATCGCGCCTAGCACCTCAACGGAATAGCAAGATCCCCCACTGTTGCCGTGGCTGCTCGACCGATGCCTCTGAGCCCCGTGACCCGCTCCGGCGGCCACGCGCAGCACGGCTGACAGATCCTCATGTGCGCAGTGGTGGTGATCGTGCCCTCTTCGTCCCCTTGGGATGCACCATACATATATACCGGTCCCAAGCCTCAAGCCCTTGACATGGTCGTGATTCGTGAACCGTGGGCCGCGTACGGTTGGTTGACTGACCGTTTTCGAACCCAGGCGCTGCCTTGAGCACCGTACGTGTGCGAACCCATGATCTCCGGCGTCGCACCGTGCGCGAATCCCGCCTAAGGTGCCGAGTGCGTGCTTTGTTCCCGAGTCAAGAATGGTGCCCTGCTGGATAGGAGGCCCAGCTGAAAATACTTCACTGATGTATCATGTATTGATGATGCTCATGAATGTTCGAGCTCGAGCAGACTTCCTGATCATGGCAAGCAGGCCGGTGGTCCAGGCAGCTATCGGTGACGACCCCATGGTGCTTGAGGCATCTTTTTTGAGCACCCTGGGAACGGCCTCACTTTCTATCTACCAACCATTGCGATGGTGGTGGGACACAGCCCACCTGATGCTGGTGTAGGCGACCATGAGCAAGAGCCCCCACCAATGGAGCAAGACGCAACAAGTCAGCAAGACAATCGGTGCACCATGGAGGAGAACCGGACTGAAGAGCAATGGAATGAAGAGCTCAACATGTTCCTGAACACCATGACAAAGCAAGCTGTGCCACCCATCCTTGGCACTCCAGTCAAGAAGAAGCGCAGCCTAGCAAGTGGAGAGGAAGGCACAGTCCGAAGGAGCGGAAGGATCGCTGAGAAGATGAAGAAGAAGGGAGTGAAGACCGCAGCTGAGCTGGCGCATGACCTCATGCTGCAGAAGCTTGAACCTGTCCCAGAGAAGGACAAGAAGGAGGAGGCTCGGGCAAAGCTCATCAGGCTGTTTGATGGACCTTTGTCGGATGAGGCCATGGAAGCTATCGATGATCTGCTCAAGGCCATGAACCTCGACGGCAAGAAAACCAAGAAGGCTGTGAGCAAGAGCAAGGTTGCCCCGGCGCCGACGTGATGAAGACAAGGACCTGCACCACCAAGCCAAAGCTGCTCTGTTGTGTTCATGTGCCACCAATGTTTTTGTTTCCTGCACTGTTTTCACTCTGTTCGTCATGTTGTGCTTTTGCCGCCACAGCGGCCGTGTCCCCGTGTAATAAGCAGCAGTTTGACAAAATGGTGGTTTCCAGACTTATCATATGGCCCAGAAAAATGTTATGATACTTAATTGGAATGTCAGGGGACTAAAGTGAGAAGAAGTGCAGTAAGAGAAATAGCTCAATCAGTGAGGGCGACCATTGTTTGTCTGCAGGAAACCAAGCTGCAGACGGTTGATGATAACATTATGCGTGAACTACTAGGACCAGATTTTATAGAAAATTACTCATACCTCCCATCAGTTGGAGCCAGTGGGGGGATCATTGTTGCTGCCTCACAGAGTTATTTGAGATTCATAGCTTCAAAAACCACTAGCAACACTATGTCAGTGCAGGTGCAGATGTTGAACGATGCCGTTGAATGGACACTAACTACAGTTTATGGACCCCAAGGAGAACAAGAGAAAATTAACTTCCTAGAGGAAATCAAAGGCCTCAAAATCAGCGCAATGGATGAATGGCTGCTCATTGGAGATTTTAACCTGATTTATAAAGCAGAGGACAAAAGCAATGCGAGACTCAACAGAAGGCTAATGGGGAAGTTCAAGGCTGTGCTAGATGAGCTGGAACTTAGAGAGTTGCACTTGCACGGGAGAAAGTTCACATGGTCGAACGAACAGGACACGCCCACGATGACGAGGATTGATCGCATGTTTGCGACATCGGCGTGGGAAGAGATTTTCCCAACGGCACACTTGCATGCCTGGGCATCTACTCTCTCGGATCATAGTCCACTCATCCTTCAAGGGGAAACTCTACAGAGCAAGTACAAGGGATTCAGGTCCGAGTCATATTGGCTGAACCTGCCAGGATTTCAAGAAGTGGTCAAGCAAGCGTGGACAAAGCCAATACAGGCAACTGATGCTATGAGAAGGTTGCACACTAAGCTGTGCAGGACGGCCAAGGCTTTAAAGAAATGGGAAAAGCAGAACATTGGCAATATAAAAGTTCAGATAGCCATAGCAAAAGAAACAATATGGTTACTTGATCAGGCGCAGGAAAGAAGGACTCTAACACAAAGAGAAAAAGAATTCAAGGCCAAGATGAAAAGCTCCTACCTTGGATTGCTAGCTTTGGAGAAAGTGAGGGCGAGGCAACGAGCAAGACTGAACAGCATCAAGCACGGCGACGCAAACACGAAGCTTTTCTACCTGAGGGCAAACGGGCGAAGAAGGAAAAAACACATTCAGATGCTACAAACTGACACAGGGCTGGCAATAACGCACAATGACAAAGAAGAGGAAATTGCAAAGCATTTCGAAAGCCTGCTAGGAACAAAACACAGGGGACAAACACGGCTCAATTGGGATGAACTAAACTACCCAACCTACAACCTGTCAGAGCTAGAGATGGAAATTGAAGAAAACGAGGTTAAGCAGGCAATTATGGATATGCCAAAAGAAAATGCGCCTGGACCGGATGGCTTCATAGGTGCATTCTACGCTAAATGCTGGGACATCGTCAGACATGATGTTGTTCAGGTCTTCCGGCAGCTGACAGAGTACAGGGGCAATGTTTTCAACCTGCTAAACACTGCTAACATAGTGTTGATCCCTAAAAAGGAAAATGCAATGAGAATTGGAGACTACAGGCCGATCAGCCTTATTCATAGCATAGCCAAGATTTTCTCCAAAATCCTTGCAAACAGATTAGCCCCTCACTTGACAACCATGGTGTCACCCAGCCAAAGCGCATTTATAAAGAAAAGATGCATTCATGATAACTTCGTTTTCGTGCAAAATTCGCTGAAGCAACTGCACAGCAAAAAGAGGCCTGCAGTTTTCCTCAAACTAGATATTGCCAAAGCCTTCGATTCCGTTTCATGGACATACATTCTGGATGTTTTGGAAAGGCTCGGGTTCGGGCCACGTTGGAGAGAGTGGATCAGTTGCATATTAGCTACATCATCTTCAAGAGCGCTGCTCAATGGAATGCCGGGGAGGCCAATTAAGCATGAAAGAGGACTCCGACAAGGAGACCCATTATCGCCCATGCTCTTCATACTAGCCATTGATCCATTACAAAAAATTCTACAGCAGGCCTACGCAAGAGGGCTCCTGACCGCATTAACACCAAGGACTCAAGGGGTTAAGGTCTCTCTCTACGCTGACGACGCAGCCATCTTTCTATACCCATCAAAGGAAGACCTCACGGCCATAAAACAAATTTTGACAACCTTTGGAGAAGCAACAGGGCTCTGCACAAACCTACAGAAATCTGAAATATACCCAATCAGATGTCAGGACGTTGATATTGAGGGAATAACTGAAGATTTCCCAGCCCAAGTAAAGAAATTCCCCTGTAGATATCTTGGCCTACCTTTACATACAAGAAAACTCCGAAAGGTGGACTATGTGCCATTGATTGACAAAGTGGGCGGCAAGCTACCAGGATGGAAGGGTAAGCTCATGAACAGAGCTGGCAGGACGCAGCTAATAAAGGGTGTGCTGGGGCCGATTGTTATTTATCATGCAACAGTCTTCAATATGCCAAAATGGGTAATTAAAAAACTAGAGAAGATCATGAGGAACTTTCTCTGGAAGGGTGATGATGGCGAGGGTAGTGCAGGTGGCGTCTCACTAGTCAACTGGCAAACGGTGCGCAGACCAAAGGAAATAGGAGGCCTTGGAATTCTAGACCTGGAAAAATTTGGCAGAGCACTTAGGCAAAGATGGCTATGGTTCCAGTGGACAGACAGCTCTAAGCCATGGCTAGGAATGTCCTTGCCGTGTGATGAGGATGACAGATCACTATTCCAGGCATCCACGGCGATCACACTTGGAAATGGGCAAAAAACACTTTTCTGGAGAGACAAATGGCTGCATGGAAAAGCACCGCAAGAGATAGCTCCAAGTCTTTTTCAGTTGGCGCATTTCAAAAATAGAACTGTGGCGCAGGAAATTGATGATTGCAACTGGATTATTTCAGTGAGAAGGATGACAACACGCCAACAGGTTCGGGAATTTGTGATGCTCCACAGTTTAATTAGAAATGTCGTAATCCAGCAAGATGTTCAGGACACAATAACTTGGAGGTGGACTTCTGACGGAAACTATACTACATCATCGGCATACAGAGTGCAGTTCCTGGGAGCCCATGCACCTTTCCAAACTGAAGTAATGTGGAAGGCAAAGGCAGAACCTAAAGTGGTTTTCTTCGCTTGGACGGCTATGCATGAAAAAATATTAACCGCTGAAAACCTGGCAAGGAGAGGGTGGCAACACAACCCAACTTGTCCTCTGTGTAACACAGACATGGAGAATGTGCAACACTTACTCACGGACTGCGTTTTCGCTAAGCAGGTTGTTCAACTAATTTTGAATTGGACAGGTTTTGCAGGCCTACAGATCCAAGCGGCGCAAGATGACGGGGTTGCATCATGGTGGATGCAAAACATTGCCTCCATCGAGAGAGCTCGCAGAAGAACGGCAGCCGGAGTATTGCTGTATACATGGTGGGGCATTTGGAAGGAACGAAATAGGCGAGTTTTTGAAAACAAGTCAAGTGACTGTCACCGAGTAGCGACCATGATCAAGGAAGAGATCAACTCTTACAATCTGGCAAGTAGGAAATATCAAGATCAGGAAGATGCCAACATGGAAGAGGGAGAGGAAAATTAGTAGTGGCTGTTGCTCCTTTTGCATCACAGTTGCATCTGCCTCACTAATTTTTTTGGTAGTACCTGTCTCTTTCGTTTTTTTGGCCAGTGTGTTGGCCTGTTACTCTGCTACACCAAACCTTTTTCCAATCCTTTTTCTTCCCTCTGAGTCAGCCACGGCTGCCTGGGCTGTAATAATCTGAACTATGTGTTTTTCTTCTCTCCTATCTTAATGCAAGGGCAGAGCACCTGCCATTTTTTCCGTCAAAAAAGCATATGTATATATATATGTCTACGATTACGCTGTCGGGATGTCAACTCCTACGCCGAGCACAACCATGCATGCCCTCTTCTCAGTTACTCCACAACAACTACGTAGACGCAGTTCACGACTGACGAGACCGGACGACATGGGCCGGCGCAGCCAACATGAAGGCTACGCTAGCGGCTAGCCTACAACCAGTCAACCAGCACATGGACCAACGAGACCATTGTTCCAAGTCACGAATAATGAACGGTGATTTTCCCCTTGTAAGGACGGCTACCGCCGTATGATTTTGTGAGATGACGAATGTCAATGTGAGGTTGACAGACTAGCTAGACTGCACAATCTTGACTCGTTGCCGGTCGGGTCGGGTAAAGACCAACTTGCATACGTGATGAGTAGCCACTGTATATAAGCCATGGCACGGCGATAAGAATGCCCTCACAATCAAAACCAGAATTAAGTAGAAGCAGCCTACTTGTGACAAAGTATTCCCCATCCCAAAGCTAGCTGCCGATTCGGCAACCACCATGGTCCATCACGGCCTCCGGGTGGTCGTGTTACTAGATCAACTACTACAGCTCCACCTTGCACTCGTCTTGTGCTCGCTTCTCTCTTCTTCGGCTGGTGCTTACACAATCGGCAACCGCACTGCCGCCGCGCCCCTGCCGCTGCCGGTTCCATGCTTGCCGGACCAGGCGTCGGCGCTGCTCCGGCTGAGACGATCCTTCACCACCACCACCAACTCCGTGATCGCCTTCCGGTCGTGGAGGCTCGGCACGGACTGCTGCGGCTGGGCGGGCGTGCGTTGCCGCGACGCCGATGGCCGTGTGAGCTCGCTGCACTTGGGAGACCTGGGGTTGCAGAGCGGAGGGCTTGACCCTGCGCTTTTCGACCTGACCTCACTCGAGTACCTGAACCTCGCCTCCAATGACTTCAACGGGTCGCAGCTCCCGTCCACTGGGTTCGAGCGCCTCATCAAGCTTACCCATCTCAACCTGTCAAGTTGCCGCTTTGATGGCCAGGTGCCGGATGGTATTGGTCGCCTGACAAATCTGGTATCACTTGACCTCTCTGCTCGTTTTGAAGTAGTTGATCTATTCCATGAGGGTCTTATGTTCCACAGAGGATCAGACTCTGCAGTCTGCACAGTTCGTAGAGAAAAGCTTTGAGACCTTAATCGCAAAGCTTGGCAATTTACGGGAGCTTCAACTTGACTCGGTGGACCTGTCCAGCAGTGGGGCGCAGTGGTGCGACGTCCTAGCCAAGTCATGTCCTAAACTTGAGGTTCTTAGCTTACCAGACTGTCAGCTCTCTGGACCCATCTGTGGTTCCCTTTCAAGCTTGCACTCGCTTACTGTTATTGATCTACGACGTAATCAGCTGTCAGGCCTAGTCCCGGATTTCTTGGCTAACTTCCCCAATTTGAGTGTCCTCCGGCTTAGCTATAACAACCTTCATGGAGCAATCTCGCCTAAAATCTTTTGGCATGAGAAACTAGTGACTGTTGACCTTTATCGGAATTTTGAAATATCCAGTTACCTGCCAAATTTCTCAACCGGTGGTAGTTTGGAGAATCTAGATGTCGGTAACACCAGTTTCTCTGGCATCATACCGACTTCAATTAGCAATCTTGTACATTTGAAGAGGTTGGGCCTTGGTGCAAGTGGCTTTCTGGGAGATGTGCCCCCGTCTATTGGTAAACTCCAATCATTGGGTGAATTACAGATTTCTGGAATGGGAATAGTAGGGTCCATACCACCATGGATTTCAAACTTAACATCTTTGACGACCCTCGAGTTTTCTGATTGCGGCTATTCCGGATCAATACCTTTTTTTCATAGGCAATCTGAGGAATCTGGAAAATCTTGTGATGTCCAATTGTAGCTTTACAGGGAAAATACCTTCACATATCTCAAATTTAACGCAATTGCAAATGCTCGTGCTTTATTCAAACCATTTCACCGGCACTGTGAAGCTTACCTCATTTAGGAAACTGCCACACCTTGTTGTCTTGGATCTCTCGCATAACAATTTAGTCGTGTTGGATGGAGAAGATAACTCCTCAGTAGCATCCTTACCCCAAATTGCATACTTAGCTCTAGCAAATTGTAACATATCAAATTTCCCTATATTTTTAAAGAACCAAACTGACATCACCCTACTCGATCTTTCATACAACAAAATCCATGGGATTATACCACAGTGGATCTGGACAACATGGAAACATATTTTCCATCTCAACCTAGCGAACAACAGTTTAACCAGCATTGGCTATTCCTCTTTCCTTCCAGTATTTATAATTTATTTTATACTTAGAAACAACATGTTTGAGGGGCCTCTACCAATACCTCAGGGTTCTGCAATAATACTCGATTACTCAAATAATAGATTCTCATCTGTACCTTATAATTTCAGTTCTCATCTTAGCCATGCTTTCCTATTTGAGGCCTCTGGAAACAGACTATCTGGAGAACATATATCATCTTTTTGTGGTGGAACAAGTATACATCTCCTCGATCTGTCTTATAACCTGTTCGTCTCGCTGCGGCTGCGGCTGTAGAAAAATAATTGCGAACACTGTAGCTGCTGCTGAAGAAATAACTGCGAACACTGTAGCTGCTGTAAAGCAGCTTTTTGCAGCGAGACGAACACGCGGAACAACTTCAATGGCTCGGTCCCTTCTTGTCTGATGGACAATGCTATTGAATTGCAATCATTAAAACTGAACGAAAATCAGTTTCGTGGGGAGTTCCCAGACAATTTCAAGGATGGTTGCTCACTCGAGGCATTGGACTTTAGTGGCAACTGGATTGAAGGGCAGCTGCCTAGATCGCTTGTTGCTTGCAGAAACTTGGAGATCCTTGATGTTGGAAACAATCAAATTAGTGACACTTTTCCATGTTGGATGAGCACACTTCGTATGCTGGAGGTCCTTGTCCTGAAATCCAACAAGTTCGTCGGACAAGTTGCACAGATCACTGCAGAAGAAAAGGCTGATTGTGCATTTCCTAGTGTAACAATTATTGATATATCCTCTAACAATTTCACTGGTATATTGCCCCGAGGCCGATGGTTTAAGAACTTCAAGTTGATGACAGTTAGAGATCCAAATATGTCATTCACGATGGGCCATGAAGTGCCAACAATAGAACCGAACTATGAGTACACTACTGCAATCACATACAAAGGGCATGACACCGCCCTTGCTAAGATACTAACAACATTTGTATTCATTGATTTCTCCAATAATACATTCAATGGAAGCATCCCTGAAGCCATTGGGGAACTTGGTTTGCTACACGGGCTCAACTTATCACACAACTGCCTGACAGGTCCGATTCCATCACAGTTCAGTCAACTGAATCAGTTGGAGGCTTTGGACCTATCCTCAAATGAGCTTTCAGGGGAGATCCCACAGGAGCTAGCATCAATGGACTTCCTTGAAGTGTTAAACCTTTCTAATAACGAGCTGATGGGAAGAATACCAGATTCGCCACATTTCTTGACATTCTCCAACGGCTCGTTTCTCGGAAATGATGGTTTGTGTGGACCACCATTATCGAAAGAGTGCGTTAACACAACACCACCAACGTCAGAACCGTCTGAGGCGTCACATCCTTCAAATAAGAAATCTATGGACGTTATGTTGTTCCTCTTTATGGGACTGGGATTTGGTGTTGGTTTTGCTATTGCAGTTGTGGCGGCATGGATAATCCCCACCAGAAAATGATCCTGTAAAAAGGGCTGAAAGGATAGCTATTTATGTACTAATAAAATCTTTATGAGATCACTTTTAACCCCTTTTTCAATGAGGTCAGTCCTGTATACTGCTGTTATTATTGCAAATATGGTGTTAATTTGTTAGTAGTACACGGAGAAGAATATTATTATATATTATATATATGTGGTCACAAAATTAGAGCAGTTTTACGGTCTAAAATAATGACCACTAGTTTGTTCAAACTAATAGTCATTCGACGGTAATATTGAAAATCTACTACTAATAGCCATTAGTAAAGGTAATATTGGAAAAAAAAAGTTGTTAGACTTGTAATAATAATTTTATTTTTATAAAAAATTGATATTGTAATTTGATCAATTCATGTTGTTCATCAATATAGTTCATTATTATTAGTTTCTAGGGTTAGCCTGTTAGGGTTGAATTAATATAGTTCATTCTTATTAATAAAACATAATTTAGTTAAGAGTACAATTACAAATGTAAATTAATGGCCATTACTTTGGACTGTAAAACTGCTCAAAAATTAACTGGCAAATGTTCAGCGGTTGCTCACTTGAGCAGCTGACTAGTAGCTAGCGACACCAAGCCGTTTTTGCTGTCAATGAGCAGAAGCAATATGCCATCACGGCTGCCATGCATATGGTCATCCTGCCTGGCGCTTCCGTGAATACCAAGATAGCCACCGGCGTCGTGGCTCTCCACCATATTCACTCACGTGCCTTTGAACCGGGTGACGCGAACCCGGCGGCCACACCCCCTCTTGAGCAAACACGGCAGACTATTCATCCTCTCACCCCTTCAGTCCTTCACCCGCTCCTTCAACGGTCTGCTGGTGATCGTGTTCGTGCCCTCTTCGTATATGCTCAAGTACACACTGATTTTTGATTTATGCTGAGAAGGGTTAGGCTTCCATGTTTCGTTCGTTCGTTCTGTCTTGAAGGAGTAGGTGAGAGCATACACTGGCCCAACGTAACAGTGTAACGCCCCGTCTTGAGCAAAATGTTGAGTTTCGTTCAATGACAGAATGAACGGTTGTTCTTATCTCTTCCTCCTCACATCACGATGAGCTTCATGGAAGCCTTCACCTGAGCTCTAGCTCCGGACCTTAGAGGGTTTGGGGACTTTTGTCAAAAAAGAAAGATGAACATAACTATGGCCATCAAATCAAGGTAACATCTACCTATTAACTAAATATGTGGTCAAGAAACAGAACCACCAGCCAGTGTGGCCTGCTGCTCAATCATTGATTCTGACTCCTTTGTAGATGATGCGCCAAGCTTACCGCTACCTTATTGAAGCTGTTCCGGTCTCCAGCGTCGACAGTGCCGACCTTTGTATGCGTGTACTAATGTTGTTGTTCAGTTAAACATTTGTGTCCTTCTAGTTGTATCAGATTTTATATTACTGAGAAGCCATCAGCCGTATAAGCTCAAGTGACCATAAAAAAATACCAGCCTTATATATTCCCCTTGGTTTTCAGAACTCAGTGGCATTCTGAACTCCTTTTTTTATATAAAAAAGTTGGCATTCTGAACTCTATGCCAGTGTCAGATTAATTATTAAATGACGATATGCAGACCAGATTGCGTCAACGTGCCAAGTCACGAATGAATGGTAATGCTAAGCTAAGATTTATTCCAACAAGACCGGCAGCGGTCATTTGTTTTTGTGCTAGTGATCCAGGTTGACTGACTAGCTAGGTGATGGATTAGATTGGAATGAAAACAAAGAAAATACTGGAAGAAAACTACTCGTGTTGTATTCACGAGGTCGACTGATGGAACCGAATCCATACGGCATTACTGTGAGCCACTCACTACACAACATAATTGAGCATTGCATACGTGCGCGTCGGGTTTCAATTATTGGCGACCTTGACGAGCCGATAAGTCCATTTTGGCTATAGCTTGCATACGTGGCCGATCAGGATAACGGCACACCCGATTGGAAGTCGACATGTGTGTTTACTGCTATGGTCAGTACGTAAACTTGCCACTGTGTATATATGACATCCCAGTCTAAGGCTTAATAGGATTGATAGAATATCCATATCAACAAGTTGCAACTTCTTTTCTGAAAGCTCATCTTGAAAAAACTCCGGAGTTAAGCGTGCTTAGCCCGAAGCAATTTCAGGATGGGTGACCGACCGGGAAGTCCTTCTCCGGTGCGCATAAGTGAGGACAAAGTGCGCAGAAAAGACATGTGTTGGTTTGTAGGGTCAGTCTTAATTCCTAGAGGGCGGCCAGGTGTGCGGGTCCGACCTGGGGGAGGCGGGACTCTACAGTGGTATCAGAGCCGACGCTCGCGGTTTCACAGGCGCGTGTGGGTGCAGTTGCGCAGGCATGATGCGCATGGCTGGTGTGGGCCCAGAGTGGTCACACAGCATGGCACATGCGCTGACACTGGACGCACGGACGTGGCCAAGAGGGGACGTTCCTGGATTGGGGTTGATCGACGAGGACGTCGATCTTCTAAGGGGGTGAGTATGTGACATCCCAGCCCAAGGCTTAATAGGATTGATAGAATACCCATATCAACAAGTTGCAGCTTCTTTTCTGAAAGCTCATCTCGAAAGAACTCCGGGGTTAAGCGTGCTTGACCCGGAGCAATTTCAGGATGGGTGACGGATCCTGGGTGCGCATGAGTGAGAACAAAGTACGCAGAAAAGACATGTGTTGGTTTGTAAGGTCAGTCTTAATTCCTAAAGGGCTACCAGGTATGCGGGCCCGGCCTCGGAGAGGCGAGACGCTACAGTATATAAACCAATGCACGGTAAGGATCTCTCCCCAACAAAAGTAGACGAAACTCACTTGCACCAAATTATAGCCAGCCGAAGCAAAGCTGTCGATCTACATGGCACATCACGCCCCACGGCCAGCACTGTTTCTACTACTCCTACAAGTTCAGCAGCTCCTACTCCTTGTGTGCACATTCGTCAACAACCTCACTGCCGCCGCCGTGCCGTCGGTTCCGTGCCTTGCTGACCAGGAGGCGGCTCTGCTCCGGCTAAAACGTTCGTTCGCCACCACCAAGAATTCCACCACGACATTTCGGTCGTGGAGGGTCGGAACGGACTGCTGCCGCTGGCTAGGCGTCCGATGCGGCCATGGAACCGGCCGTGTTACCTCCCTCGACTTGGGCGGACGCCGCATGCTGAGCTCTGCGCTTGATCCTGCGATTTTCAGTCTCACGTCACTAAGGTATCTTAACCTCGCCCATAACAACTTCAACGAGTCGGAGCTCCCATCCACCGGGTTTGAGAGGCTCACCAAGCTTACCCATCTCAACCTCTCCACCTGCAACTTTGGAGGGAGGATTCCAAGTAGCATGGGACATCTCACGAGCTTGATTTCGTTTGACCTCTCCACCGCTTACATTACCTATAGCGTTGGCTGCAGGTACGGTACCGTGTTGGATGTCAGTGATGAAACAAGTACCCATCTCGTAGTACCAAACTTTGAAACCTTGATCAGAAACCTTGAGAACTTGAGGGAGCTCCGCCTTGACTATGCTGATATGTCTCCCAGTGATGCAGAATGGTGCGATGCTATAACCAAGCATACTCCAAATCTTCGTGTTCTTAGCTTGGCGTGGTGTTCTCTGTCCAGTCCAATTTGCGGTTCATTTTCTGGGTTGCACTCTCTTGCCGTGCTTGATCTACAAATTAATGAACTGTATGGTCCAGTTCCAGATTTGTTTGCCAACTTATCCTCTCTGAGGGTGCTCCAACTAAGTCTAAACGTGTTTGAAGGATGGTTCCCGTCGATAATCTTACAACAGAAAAATCTAGTAACCATTGATATTAGTCATAATAAAGGAATCTCTGGCATTTTGCCTAATTTCTCAGCTGATAGCAGTTTGGAGAATTTTCTTGTGGGTAATACCAACTTCTCAGGTAAAATACCAAGTTCCATCAGCAATCTCAAGTCTCTGAAGAAGCTAGACCTTGCCGCAACTGGTTTTTCTGGAACGATTCCCTCTTCAATCGGTTGGCTCAAATCCTTGGATTTATTAGCCTTCTCCGGATTCAAACTTGTAGGATCCATACCATCATGGATTACAAACCTAACATCCTTGACAGTTCTTAGTTTCACACGTTGCAGTCTATCCGGATCAATACCTTCTTTTGTTGGAGAATTGAGAGAATTAAGAGAATTAACATTGTCATATTGTAAGTTTTATGGGAATATACCTTCATTCATCTCAAATTTAACCCAAATAGTTACCCTCAACCTTGAGTCGAACAATCTTGTGGGAACAACTGAAATTTCCTTATTTTGGAACCTACCAGATTTGCACCTATTGAGTCTTTCAAATAACCAACTAGAAGTGGTCGACACAGAAGATAATTCTTCACTTGTCTATCCCAGAATAGAGTATATTAGTCTGGCATCTTGTAGAATAAGTAAATTCCCAGAAGTATTAAGGCATTTTGATGAAATCTATGGTCTTGATCTTTCATATAATCAAATCGGGGGCGCCATACCTCAGTGGGCTCTGGAGCATTTCTCAGGCAAGATGTTTTTCTTTCTGAACCTGTCACACAATAAATTCACCAATATTGGATTTGAGCTATTTCGTCCCCATTATGTAATGTTTTTTGATCTTAGTTTCAACATGTTTGAAGGGCCCATACCTTTGCCCCAGGAGTCTGGAGTAGTACTTGATTACTCAAACAACATGTTCTCATCGATACCACTTGACAGTTCTACTCAACTTCAATACACTGTTATATTCAGGGCTTCCACAAATAACCTCTCGGGAGGTATCTCTGGGTTTTTCTGTACTCGTCCCCTCCTTGAAATCCTAGATCTCTCTTACAATAATCTTAGTGGCTCAATCCCTTCCTGCCTCATGGAGGATACCAATGCACTGCTAGTGTTAAATCTGAAAACAAATAAACTTTGTGGGGAGTTGTCACATAACATTAATGAAAGTTGCACGTTGCAGATACTACAACTAGGTGACAATGGTATTAAAGGACAGTTACCTAGATCTCTTGCTGCATGCAAAAATCTTGAAGTCATTGACATTGGAAACAACCAGATCAGTGATTCTTTTCCTTGCTGGATGAATACACTCGCTCGCCTTCAAATTCTGGTCCTAAAATCTAACAGGTTCCTGGGACAAATGGAGCATTATACCACAAAAGATATGAAGAGCTGTGAATTTCCATGTCTTCGTATTCTTGATATAGCTTCGAATAATTTTTCGGGTTCATTATCAGAATCATGGTTTAAAAGATTGAATTACATGGTTGCTAAAACTGCTAATGAGACAATGACGATGGAGTATACAAGTTTGACGCAAGTATATCAGATGGCTACCATAATCACATACAAAGGGTTTGACGTATCGATCTCTAATATACTAGGGAGCCTTGTGTTCATTGATATCTCAAACAATGCATTCCATGGTAGCATACCTGATGCAATTGGGGAGCTTGTTTTACTTAATGTGCTAAACCTATCACACAATTCTTTCACGGGACCCATTCCATCTTTGCTTGGTCAGCTGAAACTTCTGGAGGCATTGGACCTGTCCTCAAATGAGCTTTCTGGCGAGATACCACAAGAGTTAGCGTCACTGGACTTCCTCACAACATTGAATCTGTCCTACAACAACCTGCTGGGAAGAATACCGGAATCAGCTCATTTCATGACATTTACCAATAACTCATTTTTCGGAAATGATGGTTTGTGCGGTCCTCCCTTGTCAAAAGAGTGCATCAACACAACAACCTCAAGTGTCGTGACACATCATTCCAAGAAGCAACCTGTGGACATTGTGTTGTTCCTCTTTGCTGGACTGGGGTTTGGTATCGGATTTTCAGTTACAATTGTAGTGACATGGGCCGGGTATCCCCATTAGAAAACGATCTTGAGTAAAGCGAGATCCACCCTTCTCGTTCTGCTCCTTATGTATTGAAATAAAGTGAAATGTCATGTATTTGGATCACTTTCTATACAGCTGCTACCAGGGCAGAGGGCTATTGATTGTCAATGCACACTTATGTTGCTAATTTATGGTGAATTCGTAAAAAGATACATTCACGAAAAAAAAAAGAATTATGCAAAACACTAGGTAGGCACCAGGTAGTAGCAATTTTTGGAGCAACGAATAGTCGCCATGAATTTTTGCGGTTAGCGCACCAAGCATAGCTTCCATATATAGGAAACAGCCACGACGCTGGCGCGCAGCAACGCAACGAACAGAGATTTTCACCGTACGTGGCAGCCCGCCTGTGCCTTTGAACGGCGCGAAATGCCCGGCCGGGAGCCGCACGTCCTTCGACCTTCGGGTGACGGGTGCACACCAGCAGCAAGATCGGCACCATCGCGGCGGCCTACTCCACCGTACGTGTTCGCGCCCATGCCCCTGAACGGCGCGAACCTTCCCGGCGGCCGCCTTGAGCAGCGCGACGGACAGGTCCTCTCACCAGTTCACCTGCGCTTCATCCGCGCGATAATGATGCCCTCTTCATCGCCGCCGACGGGCCCCGACACCGTTTCGTGCAGCGCCGGCAGCGCGTCCCTGGCCCGCTTCTGCGCCGCGCCTGAGGCGAGGTCCGCCCTGCCCACGCTGGCGGCCGAACGCGATGCCGGCGAGCCTCGCCGTACGCGCCGCCGAAGCCCAGGTACGTGGCGTCATCCCGGGATGACGCCGCGGGTGAGCTCCCACCACTTGGCGTCGCGGCTCCCGAAGCCCACCTGCAACGCCGATTTTTTGCGGGTATTTTGACGTACGGCCCATTCCAAACGACGACACCTGTCCCGTGGAGACAAACGCCGTTACCAAGGGTGGTACTGTGGCAGACGCGATAGGAGACTCGCGTAGCGGGCGCGCGCGGCCAGGCCAGAGACGGCACGCTGGCGCATGCGGGCAGGCTGACGACGGGGTACGGCAGGAGGCAACCCGGCGGGCGCGCGCGGGCATGCCGGCGATGGGCGGGGCGCGGCAGCGGAAATCTTCCCTTCCGCCCACCCTCCTCCACTGTTCCTCTTCCTCCTCTGGACGCGGCCAACTACCGCCGGAGCTCGCCGGCGATCTTCCACACGCGCCGCCATCGTCGATGAACGTGCCGTAGAATCCTTTAGTGTGCGTGGGTTTATACCAAGAGTCCATACCGGCTCCTCTGGCCATAGCTACCAGCGGCGAACCAGAGAATTTAGGGTGACGGCGAGTCAGAGAACTTAGCGTGGGTGGTGGTTGCGGGCAGTGGGGGCGCGAGGAAGAAGATGAAGTCGTTGGTCGCGGGCTGCATCATGCTTTGACGGGCCGGGTGCGCCACGCTGGAGGAGGGTGGGTGGACGACGCCTCCGCGTTGCGCTCTCGGCGCAGCGGACGCGTATGCGTCAGCACTGTCACATGCCTATTTTCAGGTATCCGTGGATTAGAGGCTTATTACGGAATCACGTCATCCGAAAGCAAGAAGGGATTCGACACCCCGACCCCGGCCGAGAAGGTGGGATACGTCGCGCCGGACCAGTGTACCAATGCTCCGACCCCCTTTGCCATGTTCCTCGCCTCGCACGACCCCTCGTGCAGGGCCCGCATGGAGTAAGGTCAAGTCCCCGCTGCTCCGACCCCTCTGTGTGTCGTCGCGTGGTGTCTCGGGCCGACTCAGGTGCCCTGTCCCAATCCTAGGTCGGGCGAGGGGCCCATCCGGGGCCTTCACCTCGCACGAGTACGGCGGGGCGGACGGACTTGCACTCGCCTAGCATAGGGGAGCGGTTAAACCACATTTATTACGGGCCGCGTGGGCCGCTTCGCTTTAGCCCATCCCGCGACGTAAGCCACGATGCCCGTACCACCCACGTTGGCAATTGACAGCGGTCAGACGGCGCCACACGGCGTCACAGTATGCTCCTGTGGCATACATGAGCACACCATTATGAGTCTACCTGACCGGATACGATCGAACAAAGCCAGATGACGCCCTAACTTGACACTCCCTACGTCATCGTTCTCATCGTCCAAGGATGCAGGAATTGAAGGAGGGCGTCATCATCCTTACACGCACACACGTTTCTTTCTTTTTCTTCTTTCCTCCATGTGAGCCGCTCTCCCCTTTGACCATATAAAAGGGGAGACGGACGATGGGAAAGGGGACAACATTCTCATTTGCATAACACACAACCACATTCACACATTCAACACTCAGACTTGTGAGTTCCTCCTCGCCTTGCTTGTTACCCCTACTATGAGCAATACAAACCAAACCACCGCACTAGACGTAGGGCATTCTTGCCTGAACCAGTATACATCGCTGTGTTAAACACTAATCCACGAATCAGTTGAGTACAAATTCACTAGTCGGCCGGTTTCTAAACACCGACAAGCATGCCAGCACACCGCGTAGGGATGAGCCGCCTACCCAGTCATCGCGACCACGCCGCCACAGATGTCGTCGTGCCTTGCGTGGCTCCGCGAGATCGTTGCCTTGGGGCTAGTCCTGGGACTTGGGCCGGGCCAAATCCGGGTGGGTCGTGGCCCGAATGTTTGGCACGGCCCGTGGCACGGCCCGGCCCGATGGGATTTCGTGCCGTGACGGCCCGGCCCGAACTGACGGGCCGTGCCGTGCCGCGTTTTCGGCACATCGGGCGGCACGTCACGAAACTGTTAAATGGGCCGGGTTCGGGCCGGCACGGCCCGAAGGCGGTCCGACGGCACGGATTTGGCCCGGTAGTGTTCTTGCCAACGTTATTTTTGTTAATTTTGATTCGTATTTCAAAATACAAACTTGTATAGATTTCGCATATGTGGTCCAAATTTGATGATTCTTTTTTCTATAATCTTCAAAAAATTATCTCTATCATGTGGAATCTTTGTATGCAAACTTCTCTAGTTCCATTTTGTACTGATCAATCAATACATTAACGGTAACTATTCACCATTATATTCACTTTTTTGTTAATCTCCAACCAATTTGAATTTTGAAGTAATTTTTTGTGTGGACGTACAACTTCTACATCTCTACACATAGGAATTTTGTATAAATTTTTTTGTGGCACTTACACTCATGTAAGTTTGAATTGCTCCTCATTTGTCTCAAAAGCTCTAAACTTCTATATTGTTTAGTATAATTTGAACACACATTCATGCAAACATTGTTAAAAAAATTCTCAAAATATTATAGAGGTTGGTATTGACTTGGAACAGCTCCACACCAAAATTGAGTTCAAAATTCGATATATTTTTGGAGATAAAAATTGCAAACACTCACTTTTCCTTTGTTTTTTTTGTTACACTCAAAGTATGATGATTTTGGAACTCAAATTTGATATACACATGTAATATATATGTCCTAAGCTATTGTAATTTTGGTGAAATTTTTGAAACTATTTTATCCATGTAACACTATAATAAGAATAAATTTAAACAACAAAAATATGCCTTCTCTACACGGAAAACGCACTCCTCAAAAAGTCTTTCACTGAAACCGGGCCGTGCCCGTGCTTGGCCCGGCCCGATGACGGCCCGCCGTGCCCCGTGCCGTGCCCGGGCCGCATTTTTGCCATGTTGGGCCGACCGGCAGGGCACAACACGGCCCGACGGGCCATCACGGCACGGCACGAAACGGCACGAAGCACGACGGGCCCGTGCCGTGCCGGCCCGAGCACGGCCCGAGTCCCACCACTACCTGGGGCCATCGTTGCCATTCATTTTGCGTGCGGGGTCGGGGCAAATGGATATGTGCCTCACGAGCTCGGTGGTGCCAAAACGAGGAGCTATGACATGGAGCAAAGCAATGCGACTCTTCGCCGTCGACCCCGCTGGAGGTTTGAACTATGGATGGCCCTATTGCCACCAGTGACGAAGCTAGAACAAAATATGTAAGGGGTGCAAGAATGACCTATTTGGTTGCTTGAGGGTGCTTAACATTGAATTTAGTGGGTGCTTACATGGTGAAAACAAGCCAATGCAAGTAACTTTCAGAATTCGTGGGTGCATTTGCACCCAGCACTTGTAACCTAGCTTCGCCTCTGATCACCACCAACCGACGTTCTTTTGTAGAGGGCAGGGGGCTAATGTTCCTGCTGTCGGACCAGCCTTCGGTGTCAAAAACAACCCTATCCCGGATGATGATGCTGCTACAGAGCGTATTGCTCGGAAGACCAAGCTGTATGTGATGACTGATGGAGTGTTGTAACGAAGAGCTCGTAATGGGATTCTGCTACGATGTGTATCCAAAGAAGAAGGAGCCAGGCTGCTGCACGATATACATGGGGGGATTTGCGGTGCTCATACCGCATACTGCTCCCTTGTGGGTAAAGCTTTTCGTCATTGGTTTTATTGGAGCACGACGAAGCAAGATGCGATCAACCTGGTCAAGACATGTGCTAATTGCCAGTTCTTCAGCAAGCAAAGCACGCGGCACGCCCAAGAATTACACACCATACCCTTGTCCTGGCCGTTTGCCATCTGGGGTATAGATATTTTGGGACCTTTTTCGAAGGCCAAAGGAGGATATAAGTTCTTGTACGTGGCTATTGACACGTTTACGAAGTGGATTGAAGCTGAAGCGGTGACGCGCATCACTCAAGAGGCAGCAGTGAAGTTCATGAGAAGCTTGGTGACAAGGTTCGGAGTTCCGAAGAAGTTGATCTCCGACAATGGAAGGCAATTTATGGGCACTAAGTTTGAAAGGTTCTGTGCCGATCATGGGATCATACATCCCACCTCTTCGGTAGCACATGCGCAGACCAATGGAGCAGTTAAAAGAGCCAATGGCATCATCATGAGTGGTATGAAGATACGAGTGTTCGACAAGCTGTCTGCTCAGGGGAAGAATTGGATCGAAGAATTGCCAACCGTGTTGTGGTCCGTCCGAACATCAACAAGCCGCGCGACGAGAGATATACCGTTCTATCTGGTGTATGGTGCCGATGCAGTGTTACCACCTGAGATACACCTGGGGGCTCATCGCGTTTATGAAGATGCACAGCCTGATGCTCGAGAAGTCGATCTGATATTGCTTGAAGAAGAGCGTGATACAGCATTAGAACATGTGAAGCAATATCAGGAGAAGCTGAAGAAGCAGTATCAGAGAAAGGTGATTGGAAGAACCCTAAGCGTGGGAGATATGGTAATCAAGAAGGACATCAACACTAAAGACAAGCATAAGTTGTCTTCTCTGTGGGAAGGTCCGTTCTTGGTGGTCGAAGATGCTGGTTTAGGAGCATATGTTTTAGCAGAAGTCAATAGAGGCATATTGCCAGGAACCTGGAATACCGATCAGTTACGTCGATTCTATGTGTAAAGATTTTGAAGTAAGATCAACAAAGTGCAATGTTCAGCTGAATAAAATTGTCCCTTCGGACCTATGAAATTCGTCCCTTCGGACACAAAGGCCAAGCTCTTCGGCTAGTCTATTAAGTTTGGTCGTTGTCCTGGCCACACGTTTGGTTCACAGGCGCGGTACGGACAGCCTTTTCAGGCACCAAAGTGTCGTAAGACTTAGCCATAATGGTGGTTTGATAAGTTACACGGCCCCCTTGTGAAAAAAGTTTGGGGGGAGACCCTTAGCCCCATGTTGGGTTTATAAGCTGGATCTCCCCAAACGGGTCGCACGTTCGACCAAAAACACTTAAAATGTGTATAAAATAGGACAATCTACATGCCTTACTGATTTGCTACTTTTCTGCACACACTTGAAATTGTGTACTGAAAAGCGGGGGTGGGGGGGTGGAGGATCATACAGGCATTAAAGCATTGTTCAAAATCAAGGACTTCGCCCCATTGTTCAAAAAATTGGGCTTTCGCCCCATCATTACAGAAAACTACTGTTTTTATTACAAGCTCTTTACAGAAGAGCCAAGTCATTCCTGGTCATTACCAGGCCCTTCATCTTCAGCAGACTCTTCTTCTTCAGCAGGAGCGGCTTCAGGGATCAGCTTCAAAGAAGTCACGAAGCCATCAGCTGCAGCGTGAGCTTGGTTCATCAGAACATCACGCTGAGCTGCATCACACTTGAAGTCAACATCCAGAAGGCTGAGGTCCAGATTTAAACAAGGCAATGGTGTAGGCACTGCCTGAGATGCACCGAGAGCACCCTTCTTCCACAGCATCATCCTTGTCCACCTTCAACTTACTTTGTTCAGCTTCGAGGGTTGACACCTGCTCCTGAAGAAGTTGCGCCTCCTTACCCTTGAGCACCAGTTTCTCCTCCAAAGCCTTGGACTTATCCTTCAAACCTGACAGAAGAAGAGATCTGAGAGTTAGATTGTTGATCAAAAGATGGCTTTGAAGAACCAATGCAGAAGTACTTACCCTCAACCGAAGTAGTCAAAGTGGTATTGGCGTCCTGCAGAGCCTTCACTTCTGAAGCATGGGCTATTTTGAGATCAGCCAAGGCTTTGTTGGCCCCTGCCAAAGCTGCTTCTAGTTCTGATATCTTGGCTTCTTTATCTGCCAATGCTGGGCTGGGGGGCTGCCTCAGAAAGCTTCAGTTTCAGCTGTTCATTTTCCTTCTGAAGATCCCGAACCTTGGAGCCGTAAGCTTTGCAAGTTTTCAGAGTCCAAGCTTCTGCATCTTGAACGTCTGCCATGATCTTGCTAAAAACTCCGGGCCCAGGAGAAGGACCCGAAGGCAATGCGACTGCCGGCACCGATGTTACAGTTACTGTGGCTACAGCCACATCTTCAGATCCTACAGCCACATCTCCAGATTCTCCAGCTAATACCCGACGCCTTTTGGCACCTGGCTTCTTTTGACCCTGGAATGCATGAATTTGAGAAATGCGCGAGAATCCGTTGAAGAGGGTACCAAACAAAATTGACAAAGGTACCTGGCTGCCCGGGTTAGCGGTGCCTCGAGTAGCTGGCAGTTCTGGTGGAGATTCTACTGGAGGAGGCACGGGAGCAAGCAGTGGGGTTCGGCCCCTCTTCCTCTGACGGAGCGGCTGCACCTGCGGTACGGCAACTTCTACTGAAAGAGCTGGGCTTTGACGATCGAGTCCTCCGAGAGGCTCGAGACTTCGGGGGAGATGGATATTTCGGAGTAGGCGACTTTGGAGAAACGTTGGACATCAGGGTGGCCTTTACGGTTGCCACCTTCTCCTCCAAACTCTGATGATCTACATCATGGTCCTGGAGATAAAAGCAAGAAGACAATTAGGCAAAATCAAGATGAATTGAAGATATCAAGATAGAAGGAATAATTCGAACCTGGCCTTCAGGGACAGTGAGGATGTCGTCAGCAAATCCTTCGGCCAAGCTCTTCTTCGGAGCTTCGCTGGGCTTCTTCTCACTGCTGCTGCTGTCCAGCACCATGGTGCTGTCTGCGCCCCCATCAAAAGGATCAGGTCCGAACATATCCTAGAAGCACAAGAAGTGATAAGTGATTCACATGATAAGATAACAGAGCAAATATGAAGACACATACCTCAGCAGCTGGGTTCTTTGCGCTGTATGGTTCCGGGAAGCCTTCTGGCTTGGGCTGCAGCTCAGACTCGAGAATGGTCCAAACGCGCCTCTTGACCTCCTCTTCAGGTATTTCGTCGACTACAAGAAGATTCAAGACAGTAAGAAAAGATGATGATTTATCAAGAAAAAGATGTGACGATGAAAACAAGGCTCAGACTTTAACCTTCGGAAGGAAGCCACTTCGGGTTTCGAAGCCCTTCTCCGAACACGGCTAGGGGCTCCCGATGCTGAAGGGGGAAGAAACATCTACGGACAAATTCCTCTACGATGTGTTCACCCTTCAGTCCATTGGTGACCAGCTCAGTAACTTTGGCGATCATCCGCTTGAGCCACTCATCCCTGACTGGTGCTGCTTTGATCCATCTCTGGTGATAAGGCAGCACTCTCTTGCCTTTGATGTCGTGCTTGGCGGTGTCGTCCATGATGAAGTACTTCCACCGGAAGCCACTCCAAGACCGCCGGTAGACAAAAGGGGGATATGTAATATTCCTTCGGCGATTGAAGGATACACAACCCACTAAACCGGAAGAATAGTAGCAAGGTTCATGATAAACTCACCGCAAGTCCAGAGAAGGAGCAGTACCCAGCCAACACTCATAGAGGGTGGAGAAAAGACTCAACAAGGCAATGGCTTGGGGTTTCAGATGAATAAGTTCTATCTTGTAGAACTTACAAACACGCTCAAGAAATTTGGAAGGCGGAAGATTGAAACCGCAGATCAGATGGGATTCAAATACCGGAATCTCGGTGGTGTCGAAGCTGAAGCACGTTTCGCCCTTGTTCTCTTTGGTGATGACGAAATCTGAGATCCACCCGGTCTTCCGCAGCTCCTTGATGTATGCTTCATCAATCTCCCCGGGCTTCCAGTGATCTATGGACTTCGGAATCTCGCCGGCGGCCATCATCCGCTGGGCTTTGGTTGGGGAGCCGGTGGAGCTGGTGGAGTCATCTTGTTGCTCTTGATGAGCAGCGGCGGTAGCTCTATCGGGTGAATTGGAGGCCATGAGGATCAAATTAGGGTTTGCGCGCGGAGGAAGTGAAGCTAGGGTTTAAGCAGTAGCAAGTGTGATGCGGAATGAGGAAGACGACCGTGGCGATTGGGTTTTATGGACTCTCGGGACTGTTTGGCTTCTCAGAGAAGGTAAGCCTGCCCGGTAAATGCGCTTGACAGCGCAACTCCGCACGACATTCCTGTTGTTTTGAAAGTTATTCGATTTTTGTTGCCGAGATTTGGGGGATTTGTTATGACGGCTTGGAAGATATTTCTGTTAAGTGTGCTGAGGAATGTCGCCACCAGAAATTATTTTCCGAAGAAGCTGTCCTCCGAAGAAGCTGTCCTCCGAGGAAGCTGTTCTTTGAAAAGGTTATCCTCGGAAGAGAGTTGTTCTCCGAAAAGGGTTGATTATTAAAGCAATATTTCCCAAGAAAGTTATTCTCCGAAGAGAGTTGTTCTATGAAGATAGATATTCTCCGAAGAGGGTGTTCTCCGAAGAGATTGTTCACTGAACGGGTTATATTTTGAAGAGGTTATTTCCCGAAGGATTTTCTTATAGAAGAGACATTCTCAGAAGATATAAAGCATTGCAAAAATATGAAGATGAAATTAAACACATATGTACATTTGGGATTGAAGGCAGCTTTTCATTCATTAATCCGAAGGTCCTATTACAAGATCTAAGTTACATCTGAAGCTCCGAGAAGCACCTGCCCCTACTAGAAAGATTGAAGACAAGGGTGAGGGAGATGCAGGGCTCAGGTGTGAGCAACACGGGGATACCTCGTATCCCTAGTTCTGCCGCTCATCAGCGTCCTCAGAAGTGGCTCTGGCGACACCGGAGGAAGTGTTCTCTGTGCCCCCACCGCTTGCGCTGTTGATGAGGGACACACGAGAGGAGATATGGGTGCCCCCACGTTAGAGTCAAGGACCAGGTTTGCAACCCCGATAGAAGGCAAGACCGAATCGTCATTCGGAGGAATAACATGAGCTAGAGAACCTGCAGGGCTAGGATCTGCAGGGGCATCCATGTCCATTGAGTCATCATCGCCAGACTCGTCGTCGCTGGAATCGTCGATGGAGATGATGTCGGCATCGGCGGGGACTTCACGTGGCCCTTTGTTCAAGGCAACATGCAGGCGCCTTGCGTACTCAGCATCGTCAACGTCGTCCTCCTCCAGATCAATGACGCTTTATGGATTTGGAGGAGGGCTTGGAGGAGGAAGCCCATAATCTGCCATCTCTGTTGGAGGTGGAGGAGGATGGGCTGATGGATCAGCAAGCTTAGGAGGGCTAGTCGCCGGGCTCACGTTGGAGGGAGCAGAGGAAGAAGAACCGGATGCGCCGGTGAAGCTGGTGTTGAACCACTGGGAAAACCTAGGGTTGACGCATCTCTTGCGTCCCATGGTAGAACTAGTGGAGAAGATGACGTTTGGAGTAGCCGGACCCCTGAATTTATAGCCTTGAGGGGTGGCGTTTCGGTTACTCGAAAGGTCAAGTGGGAAAATAATTATTTTACTAGTTTCCAAGAGTACAAGAAGACGAGGTGATGCATCGCTGAAGATTCCGTCAGATTGGTCAGACAGTAAAGACAAGTCTTGACCCATCAAGTCAATGTCCTTTTATTGTTGGGAGATTCTCCGGAGAGAATAGGAGAAGGTAGATCAAGGTTCTGGTGTTCGGAATTCCGAAGGCTCTCGTTCCGAAGACCTTATTTTTCGAAGATGGTGGTTCACAAATGAAGACAGCTCGGTACATCTGGATCCTAGGTTGACGACAGAACATATCCCTCGTCATACTCTCATCTGAGAATGAGGATGCCAAGTGACATGTTCAGAGGCTTGTGTCGTAGCCCTAGTTTCCAGATATTCCGAACTCTATTTTAAGACTTTTCCGAAGACTTGTCTTGCACGGCACGGTGTACGGGAAGGTTACGATCTCCTTGTTGGATACGGAGAAGGAACATTGTAGTTTAGGAAGGACTCTGATAGGCGGTAACTAGCCTATAAATATTCATGTAACCCCTACAGGGAAATCTATCTAGCACCTTGCGAAACCCTAATGCAAAAGCTGCCACATTATACAAGATCACACTGGACGTTGGGTTTTTATCCTTCGGGAGGCCTGAACCAGTATAAACTCTCTGCGTGTTCTTAGATAGATCTCGCTAACCACGTTGCTCTCATGACCCAAATATCTGCCGAACACCCCGATCAATCGGGTGACGAAAGTTATGTATTGAAATCAAGTGAAATAATGTCGTGTATTTGGATCACTTTCTATACAACTGCTGCCCGGGCAGCAGGCTATTGTTGATTGTCAGTGCACACTAACTTATGTTGCTAATTTATTGTGGGTTTGTAAAATATGTAGTAAAACACTTGCTAGGCACCGACGTAGTAGCAATATTTTGGAGCATCGGGTAGTTGCCATGGATTTTCGTGGCTACCGCATCAAGCTTAGCTTTCACAGGAAACAGCCGCGACGCTGGCTCGCAGCAACTCAACGAACAGATTTTGACCGTACGTGGCAGCCCGCCGGCTCCGCCGCGTCTACGCCTGTGTCCCATCTCAACACGGTGGTAATCCTGGACACTGCTTGGCATCGTGCCCCATCCATTGGTCAACTTGACGCGCATGCCCCTGAACGGCGCGAACCTTTCCCGGCGTCTGCCTTGAGCAGCGCGGCGGACAGGTCCTCCCACCCGTTCACCTGCGCCTTCATCGCGGCCTTGGGGAGCTGTCCGCCGCGATGAAGGCTTCATCTCAAGGTTCACAAGTTGGGGTGCATCAGGCGGACGTCGACGAGCCCCGACACTAGTCGCGATCCTTGGCCGGTTGGCCCGCTGCTGTGCTGCGCCGGGGCGAGGTCAGCCCTGGCCTGAACACGTTTACGGCGGCCTCCGTCATCCGTCGAAGTTGTCTTCACGCGCGGGTGGCGAGCATACGTGAGCGCGCCGGCCTGCTGCGTCCGGAGCACCACGTGGAACCAGCGGCGCGGTGGGCCTCCTTCGACCAGCGGGAGGACGGAGGCCGTTGTCGTCGCTGCTCTTGACGTCGAACGTCACCGTGAACAGCGGGTTCGTCGCCATATGGATGGATGGACTGTCCGATCGTTACGAAACGAGATGAAATTATCTGAAGAGAAACTAACAAATCGGTGGCTCTGAAGCAATATAACGTGTGTTTGGAATTTTGAATGATTTACACCCGAGTTTAGCTTACAAATCGTGAGCACAGCGAGAAAAGAAAAGATTTGTGATCCTTGATGTCGTCGGTTCAAAACCATTCGTCTTCGTGCAACGTGGAACTAGCAGGACAAAGCGGAATTAGAACTTCTACAGTCCCAGCGACACGTCCAGATAATTGTTAACATCACTGCTTTATTCAGCTTGACTAAGCTCGACTCGCATCGCTCCATGACCTTAGACATCATCCCAATTTTTTCTAGATCTCAAGCAATGCAGCTTCAGTTGGTCTGCCAGACTTGAGCCATCTCCGTCGCGGGTTCAATCTACTAGTCATTTGCTAGTCGTTGGCACTTGGCACAACTTTAGTGGTGATTTCTACCGTGACTTAGCAGACACCATTGAACACAAGATGGTTGCACATACAAACTTCTATTGACTACGCTCACGACTTGTAACGGTTTGTGTTGGCCTCCACTGTCAAAAGAGTGTATCAACACAACCATATCAAGTGTCGTGACACATCGTTCCAAGAAGAAACATGTGGACGTTGTATCGTTCCTCTTTGCTTGATCGGGATTTGGTATCGGGTTTGCAGCTACTATTGTAGTGACATGGGGAATCCCCATTAAAAAATGATATTGAGTAAATTGAGAACAACTTCTCTATGTACTGAATAGTCAAAAGTCGGCTAATTGGATCACTTTCTGTACAGGTGCTTACAGGCTATTAGTTTTTATTGCTTCTCAGTTCTCACTCACATTGCTAATTGTCGTCACCCGATTGAACAGGATGTTCGGCACATATTTGGATCGTGAGAGCAACGTGGTTAGCGAGATCGATCTAAAACCCCGCAGAGGGTTTATACTGGTTTAGGCCTCCCGAAGGATAAAAACCCAACGTCCAGTGCGATCTTGTATAATGTGGCAGCCTTTGCGTTAGGGTTTCGCAAGGTGCCAGATAGATTTCCCCGTAGGGGTTACATGAATATTTATAGGTTAGTTACCGCCTATCAGAATCCTTTCTAAACTACAATGTTCCTTCTCCGTTTCCAACAAGGAGATCGTATCCTTCCCGTACACCACGCCGTGCAAGACAAGCCTTCGGAAAAGTCTTAAAATAGGGTTCGGAATATCTGAAAACTAGGGCTACGACATAAGTCCCTGAACATGGCATTTGGCATCCTCATTTTCAGATGAGAATATGACGAGGGATATATTCTGCCGTCAACCTAGGATCCAGATGTACCGAGCTATCTTCATTTATCAACCACCATCTTCGGAAAGTAAAATCTTGGGAACAAGTGTCTTCGGGATTCCGAACACCAGAACCTTGGTCCACCTTCTCCTATTCTCTCCGAAGAACCTCCCAACAATAAAAGGGACTTTGACTTGACGAGTCAAGATTTGTCTTTACTGCCTGACCAATCTGACGGAATCTTCAGCGATGCAACACCTTGTCTTCCTCTACTCTTGGAAACTTGTAAAATAATTATTTTCCCACTTGACCTTTCGAGTAACTGAAACGCCGCCCCTCAAGGCTATAAATCCGGGGGTCTGGCTACTCCAAACATCATCTTCTCCATCAGTTCCACCATGGGACGCAAGAGATGCGTCAACCCTAAGTTTTCCCAGTGGCTCAACACCAACTTCACCGGCGCGTCCGGTTCTTCTTCCTCTGCTCCCCCCAACGAGAGCCCGGCGACTAACCCTCCTGAGCTTGCTGATCAATCAGCCCCTCCTCCTCCTCCTCCAACAGAGGCGGCGGATTATGGGCTTCCTCCAAGCCCTCCTCCAAATCCAGCAAACATCATCGATCTAGAGGAGGTCATCGACGATGAAGAATACGCAAGGTGTCTTCATGTGGCCCTGAACAAAGGGTCACGTGAAATCCCCGCCAACGCTGACATTGTCTCCATCGACGACTCCAGCGACGGCGAATCTGACAATGATGACTCAATGGACATGGATGCCCCTGCAGATCCCAGCCCTGCAGGTTCTCCAGCTCCTATTATTCCTCCGAATGACGATTCGGTTTTGCCTTCTACCGGGGTTGCAAACCCGGTCCTTGACTCTAACATGGGGGGCACCCATATCTCCTCTCATGTGTCCCTCATCAACAGCGCAAGCGGTGGGGGCACAGAGAACACTTCCTCCGATGTCGTCGGGGCCTCTTCTGAGGACGCTGATGAGCGGCGGAACTAGGGATACGAGGTATCCCCGTGCTGCTCACACCTGAGCCCTGCGTCTCCCTCATCCTTGTCTTCAACCTTTCTGTTAGGGTCAGGTGCTTCCCAGAGCTTCAGATGTAACTTAGATCTTGTAATAGGACCTTCAGATTAATGAATGAAAAGCTGCCTTCAATCTCAAATGTATACGTGTGTTTAATCTCATCTTCGTATTTTTGCAATGCTTTATATCTTCTGAGAATATCCCCCCTATAAGTAAATCCTTCGGGAAATAACCTCCTCACAATATATCTTCAATAATGGAATAATCGCTTCGGAGAATACCTTATTTGGGAAATACTGCTTCAACAATCAACTCTCTTCGGAGAACAACTCTCTTCGGAGAATAACAATCTTCGGAGAACAACATAATTTCCGGCGGCAATAATTTTATGCACACTTAACGGAAATATTTCCAAATTTGCCATAACAGATCCCTCAAATCTTGGCAAAAAAAACCGGATAACTTTCAAATTAACAGGAATATCGCGCGGAGTTGCGCTGTCAAGCGCATTTATCGGGCAGGGTTACCTTCTATGAGAAGCCAAACAGTCACGAGAGCCCATAAAACCCAATCGCTATAGTTGTCTTCCTCATTCCTCATCACACTTGCTACCGCTTAAACCCTAGCTTCCCTTCCTCCGCGCGCAAACACTAGATTGATCCTCATGGCCTCCAACTCACCCGATAGGGCCCCCGCCGCTGCCCATCAAGATCCTGAGCAACAAGATGACTCCACCAGCTCCACCGGCTCCCCAACCAAAGCCCAGCGGATGATGGCCGCCGGCGAGATTCCGGAGTCCATTGATCACTGGAAGCACGGGGAGATCGATGAAGCATACATCCAGGAGCTGCGGAAGACCGGGTGGATCTCAGATTTCGTCATCACCAAAGAGAGCAAGGGCGAAATGTGCTTCAGCTTCGACACCACCGAAATTCCAGTATTTGAATCCCATATGATCTGCGGCTTCAATCTTCCACCTTCCAAATTTCTTGAGCGTGTTTGCAAGTTCTACAAGATAGAACTTATTCATCTGAAACCCCAAGCCATTGCTTTGTTGAGTCTTTTCTCCACCCTCTGTGAATGTTGGCTGGGTACTACTCCTTCTTTGGACTTATGGCGAGTTTATCATGAACCTTGCTACTATTCTTCTGGGTTAGTGGGTTATGTATCCTTCAATCGCCGAAGGAATATTATATATCCCCCTTTTGCCTACCGGCGGTCTTGGAGTGGCTACCGGTGGAAGTACTTCCTCATGGACGACTTCGACAAGCACGATATCAAAGGCAAGGGAGTGCTACCTTATTACCAGGGATGGATCAAAGCTGCACCAGTCAGGGACGAGCGGCTTAAGCGGATGGTCGCCAAAGTTACTGAGCTGGTCACCAAAGGACTGAGGGGTGAACACATCGTGGAGGAATATGTCCGTAGGTGTTTCTTCCCCCTTCAGCATCTGGAGCCTCTAGCCATGTTCGGAGACGGGCCTCAAAACCCGAAGTGGCTTCCTTTCGAAGGTCAAAATTTGAGCCTTGTTTTCATCTTCACATCTTTATCTTGATAAATCATCTTTTCTTACTGTCTTGAATCTTCTTGTAGTCAACAAAATACCTGAAGAGCAGGTCAAGAGGCGCGTTTGGAGCATTCTCGAGTCTGAGCCGCAGCCCAAGCCAGAAGGCTTCCCGAAACCATACAGCGCCACGAACCCAGCTACTGAGTTATGTGTCTTCTTATTTGCTCTGTTATCTTGTCATGCGAATCACTTATCATTTCTTGTGCTTCTAGGACGTGTTCGGACCTGATCCTTCTGAAGGGGGTGCTGTCCAGCACCATGGTGCTAGACAGCAGCAGCAGTGAGAAGGAGCCCAGCGAAGCTCAGAAGAAGAGCTTGGCTGAAGCATTTGCGGACGACATCCTCACCGTCCCCGAAGGCCAGGTTAGAATTATTCCTTCAATCTTGATATCTTCAATTCATCTTAACTTCACCTAATTGTCTTCTTGCAATTATTTTCAGGACCATGATGTAGATCATCAGAGTTTGGAGGAGAAGGTGGCAACCGTAAAGGCCACACTGATGTCCAACGTGCCTCCGAAGCCTCCTACTCCGAAGTCTCCATCTCCCCCGAAGTCTCGAGCTTCTCGGAAGACTCGATCGTCCAAGCCCAACACTTCAAGAGAAGTTGCTGTGCCACAGGTGCAGCCGCTTCGTCGGAGAAAGAGGAGAGGCCGAACCCCGCTGCTTGCTCCCGTGCCTCCTCCAGTAGAATCTCCACCAAAACTGCTAGCTACTCGAGGCAATTGTGTTTGGTACCCTCTTCAGCGGAGTCTCGCGCATTTCTCAAATTCGTGCATCCCAGGGTCAAAAGAAACCAGGTGCCAAAAGGCGTCGGGTACTAGCTGGAGGAGCTGAAGATGTGGCTGCCGGATCTGAAGATGTGGATGCAGCCACAATAATTGTATCATCGTTGCTGGCAGTCATATTACCTTCGGGTTTTTCTCCTGGGCCCGCAATGTTTAGCAAGATCATGGCCGACGTTCAAGTTGCAGAAACTTGGACTCTGAAGACTTGCAGGTCTTATAGCTCTAAGGTTCGGGATCTTCAGAAAGAGAATGAACAGCTGAAACTGAAGTTTTCTGAAGCAGCCCCCAGCCCAGCGTTGGCAGATAAAGAAGCCAAGATATCAGAGCTAGAAGCAGCTTTGGCAGGGGCCAACAAAGCAGCTAGAAGGCTCTGCAGGACGCCAATGCTATCTTGACTACTTCGGTTGAGGGTAAGTACTTCTGCATTAATTCTTCATAGCCATCTTTTGATCAACAATCTCACTCTCAGATCTCTTCTTCTGCCAGGTTTGAAGAATAAGTCCAAGGCTTTGGGGGAGAAGCTGGTGCTTAAAGGCAAGGAGGCGGAAGTTCTTCAGCAGCAAGTGTCAACCCTCGAAGCTGAACAAAGCAAATTGAAGGTGGACAAAGATGATGCTGTGGAAGAAAGGTACGCTCGATGCATCTCGGGCAGTGCCTACACCATTGCCTTGTTTCATCATCACCATCCCAATCTGGACCTCGGCCCTTTGAATGTTGGCTTCAAGTGTGATACAGCTCAGCGTGACCTTCTGATGAATCAATCTCATGATGCCGCTGAAGCCTTCGTGACTTCCTTGAAGCTGATCCCTGAAGCCGCTCCTGCTGAAGAAGAAGAATCTGCCGAAGATGAGGGGCCTGGTAATGACCAGGAATGATTTGGCTCCTCTGTAAAGAGCTTGTAATAAAAATAGTACTTTCCTGTAATGATAGGGCGAAAGCCCAATTTTTTGAACAATGGGGCGAAGGCCCTTCTTTTGAACAATGCTTTAATGATGATTGGGTGAAGGCCCGAACAATGCTTTAATGCCTGTATGATCCCCCCTGCTTTTTAGTACACAGTTTCAACTGTGTGCAGGAAAGTAGTAAATCAGTACGGCATGAAGATTGTCCTATTTTATACACATTTTAAGTGTTTTTGGGTCGAACGTGCGACCTGTTTGGGGAGATCCAGCTTATAAACCCAACATGGGGCTAAGGGTCTCCCCCCAAACTTTTTCACAAGGGGGCCATATAACTTATCAAACCACCATTGTGGCTAAGTCTTATGACACTTTGGTGCCTGAAAAGGCTGTTCGTACCGCGCCTGTGAACCAAACGTGTGGCCAGGACAGCGACCAAACTTAGTAGACTAGCCGAAGGGCTTGGCCTTTGTGTCCGAAGGGACAAAGTTCATAGGTCCGAAGGGACAAAGTTCATAGGTCCGAAGGGACAATTTTATTTCAGCTGAACATTGCACTTTATTGAACTTACTTCAAAATCTTTACACATAGAACCGACGTAATTGATCGGTATTCTATGTTCCTGGTAATATGCCTACATTGACTTCTGCTAAAACATATGTTCCTAAACCAGCATCTTTGACCACCAAGAACGGACCTTCCCACGGAGAAGATAACTTATGCTTGTCTTTAGTGGTGATGTCCTTCTTGATAACCATATCTCCCACGCTTAAGGTTCTTCCAACCACCTTTTTCTGATACTGTTTCTTCAGCTTCTCTTGGTATTGCTTCACATGTTCTAATGCTGTATCACGCTCTTCTTCAAGCAGTATCAGATCGACTTCCCGAGCATCAGGCTGTGCATCTTCATAAAAATTTGTCACGCGATGAGCCCCCAGATGTATCTCAGGCGGCAACACTGCATCGGCACCATACACCAGATAGAACGGTGTATGTCTCGTCGCGCGGCTTGTTGATGTTCGGGCGGACCACAACACGGTTGGCAATTCTTTGATCCAATTCTTCCCCTTAGCAGACAGCTTGTCGAATACTCGTGTCTTCATACCACTCATGATGATGCCATTGGCTCTCTCAACTGCTCCATTGGTCTGCGCATGTGCCACCGAAGAGGTGGGATGTATGATCCCATGATCGGCACAAAATCTTTCAAACTTACTGCCCACAAATTGCCTTCCATTGTCGGAGATCAACTTCTTCGGAACTCCGAACCTTGTCACCAAGCTTCTCATGAACTTCACCAACGCCTCTTGGGTGATGCGCGTCACCGCTTCCGCTTCAATCCACTTCGTGAACGTGTCAATGGCCACGTACAAGAACTTGTATCTTCCTTTAGCCTTCAGAAAAGGTCACAAAATATCTATACCCCAAATGGCAAACGGCCAAGACAGGGGTATGGTGTGTAATTCTTGGGCGTGCCGCGTGCTTTGCTTGCTGTTGGTATTTCTTACGTCACAGATAAATCCGCAAGCGCACGGAATACCGTTGTAGCACTTCACCCGGGAGTATTCCAAGGTATCGTATTTGTTTTCCCCAAGGAACGGAGTTATTCTACCACAGGGCAAGTTCTACCCAAGGGCAACCAAGACAACTAGCAGCCTAGGATCGAGAGGGTGATTATATCTAGTTATCCTAGAGGATAGACGAACTCAAGCTCTACTTGTCTACTTCGGGCGCCGGCTTAGGCCTGGTCTGCCAAGCCACTCCGACCTGTAGCTCTACTATGTACCCGAACGTGGAGGGTTCCTTTGGACGGACAGGGCTGTCACTTCCTGCCGCCTACCTCTACAAACCGTGGAGCACACAGCAAACAACGGTAACCTCTAGCCTAGACACCACGTCTATGCCGTTGATTTCTACTCTAACCTCGGCCCAAAGCTGAATTTAGAAGGCTAGAGCACCCCTTGCGGAGCGATGATCCCGTAAACAAGTATAACAGGAATTACGCCTAGAAAAGTAATATTGCTCGCTAGATAAATAATCACCACGTATAAATCACAAAGAGTGTTTACACGCCAAGGTAAAGAAATAGAACTAAACCTCCACCAAAGTGGAAGGAATATTCCTTTCTCTCCCTTGCCCTCTCTCCTATTCTACTAGTGTACAAAAGGCTCTCAGCCTAAGGATTGGAGTGGAGCTCTATTGGAGAGTCTTGCGTCTTGTGGTGTGTTTTGAGAGGGAGGGGTGCCCCTTTATTTATAGCCTTGGAAGGTCGGCAACTTTGAGGCGGTTCCCAAGGTCGGTGACATTTAATGCAGGGGGAACCGACCTCCAGAAGTCGGTGGTAAACCGCCATAAAAAGATGGGCTAGTGGGGCCTCCCTAGCAGTTCGGCCGACCTGGCCAGAGGGGGTCGGCCGACCTGTCCTGGGCCCCACTGGGCCTGGTCCTCCTCTGGCTGCTTCCTGGGCCTGTGTACTTGCCTAAACCACGTGCATTGCTTGATCTTGAAGCCTGATTCTGTGGTTTTGGGCTTTTGGACTAAGTTCTTTAGTCCGGGGAAAATCCGTTGATTGCAAAGTCCACATTTAGTGCATGTTTTCCCCTGTTTTTGTATGGATTGCACCTGCATTTCATAATTCACCAAGACTAGTGGAATTTGTTAGAAATAAACCCTATGTCTACACTTGGTGATGGTGTTTGGTTTACAAAGGTGCATAAGGTTGACGGTAAAAAATGGGTCGTAAGGACCGTCAACAAGATCCCCCACACTTAGCTCTTTGCTCGTCCTCGAGTAAAGCTATGAGTGGAAATTGGGGAGGACTCATCCCCTTTGATGAATGAAACCTGCACACAAGCTATTACAAGCCACACCTTTTTACCTGCGAACATGATGGTGGCTAACATGTATTCTTGGATGATTGAGAAGTGGAACGGTTCATGACTCAAATCACCTTACTTTCATCCACTAAGTACCTTGGGGTTTTTGAAAAAGTTTTGAAAAATATAAACAACATGGCTCTTGCTCCTCTATTGATTCTCTCGGATCGCTCAAAAAGTGTATTTTCCTTACCAAAGCATTGCCTCTTTTGTCCTACTTCTAAGGCTTGTATGTGGAGCTCAAGGTAGGGATAGAGAGGCATACTTGTATCACAAATATTGCTGAACCAAAAGAAAGGATCCACGGAGAATTCAAGTCATACAACCTTGATCAAGAAGTGCATGTGTGGATGGATGTGTGGATGTTTATATGTGACGACTCCTTTATTGGATTTTACCTCTCTTTGTTTTGTATTTCCGAGACATGGCTAATATTTTTCTTTCTTTTCTTTTCATGCTCTGTACATGAGCATTTTTCTCTTGCTCATCTTTTTGTGAGTCTTCTTTTTCTTTTGCAGAGCCATGTCCCTCTTTTGTTTATTTTGAGAGAGAGAGGTAAAATGGGATAAAAGTGAGGAGTGTCTTTATTTGGATGGGTGGATGTGCTAACTCCCGGTGTAGGAGTTTTAGCAATTTTGGTGGATCGTGTACGTGATCTTGATCAAGAGAGCATGACAAGTATCTCATTAGGGTCACAAAATTTTGGAAAAGCTCATTGTAACACAAGCAGCATATGTGTGTAAGTTTGAAAATTGTGATCAACATATGGCATTGGTAGGAAATCATATACCAAAAGAGGAGCAGCGAGCCATGCTATTTTATCTTTTTGAAATAAAATTCCCAAGGACTTTGTAGATTGAGCAAAAGATCATTTCATCGAACCATATCACACTCGCCAATTATCTAGAAAAACATGGGTTCCTATGGATAGGTTGTTCACAAGCAAGTGGTAATGAAGCGAGTAATAACAAGTGGGCAAGTTCATCTTGAGAGCATTATGGAGAGTCATGGGATTTTTGATGAAATGTTTCAAAATAAATCTTCCCCAAGTTTTAATTGGTCAAGTTTTATTTAATTTTCGCGTCTCAGAATGAACTTGACAGATAAAGTAGGCGAAAAGGGAGTGTGGGAAACAAACTTAAGTAGCACGGGAAAGCAGAGGCCCAGTGGGACCCACCAGGGGTCGGCCGACCTGGTCCAGGGGGGTCGGCCGACCTGGTGTGGCCTCCTCTGGTGCCCAGTTTTCGCTCATTTGTTGGTGTTGTCCTTCCCGTGATGGTTCTGAGTGATTTGCGCGTGTTTGTTTCTGTTTTCGTGATGTATCTCCCCCCACACTTGCCTTTTTGCCTGTTCCCTTCAAAATAGACAAAGATATTTTGGAAACACAAAATTGCTCTACCGGTATGGAAGCCCGGGGAGCACTAATTTGATTGAATTTTCTTGCTATATTTATTTTAAGGAAAGTGCTACTACGGGTGATAAAACAAATCAGAGGATATCATCATAAAGATTTTAACTCAATTAAGTGCATGACATCAAACTCTTTATTCGTATCGGGTTCAAAATAAATTTTTAGACGCTGGCCTTTTACCTTGAATACTTTACCTTCGTCGTCTTGGAGTGTGATTGCTCCGTGTGGCGAAGTTTCAATAACCGTGTATGGCCCGTCCCATTTGCTTCTCAATTTTCCGTGCCCGAATAGTTTCACCCGTGAGTTGAATAGCAAGACTTTATCTCCAACTTTGAATTCTTTTACTCTTATTCTTTTATCGTGCCACCGTTTAGTTCTCTCCTTATAAATGGCTGAGTTGTGGTAAGCTTTGTCTCTCCATTCTTCCAACTCAGCTATCTCCATTTTTCTTTTCCATCCGGCACCTCGAGGGTCCATATTCCATTTTCTAATGGCCCAATATGCTCGATGTTCCAACTCGATGGGTAAATGGCATGTTTTTCCATATACGAGTTGGTATGGTGACATGCCTATGGGTGTCTTGTATGCTGTCCGGTATGCCCATAGTGCATCGGGTAGCTTGCTTTTCCATGACTTCCCCATTTCTAACACGGTCTTTTGCAGGATCCGTTTGATTTGCTTGTTTGAAGTCTCGGCCTGCCCACTTGTTTGAGGATGGTATAGAGTGGCTATGTTGTGTCGCGCTCCAAGTTCTCTAAGGAAGCTTCGGAAGGTCTTATCAATGAAATGAGACCCTCCGTCGCTTATCACTAGTCTCGGTGTTCCAAATCTTGGTAAGATAATCTCGTGGAACATCCGGCGAGCGTGCTTGGAGTCGGCAGCTCGGCACGGCATTGCCTCTACCCATTTGGACACGTAGTCGACTGCCACCAAGATGTATTCACAGTCTTGTGACTTGGGGAATGGCCCCATGAAGTCGATGCCCCATACGTCGAAGAGTTCGACTTGTAAATTGAAGTTGAGGGGCATTGCATCCCTTGCCGTGATGCCTCCAAATCTTTGACATTGTGGGCATCGTCTAACGAATTCTTTTGTGTCTTCGTACATTGTTGGCCAAAAGAAACCACTTTGCCATATCTTGGCCTGAGTACGAAACACTCCATGGTGTCCCCCGTATGGAGCTGCATGACATTTCTCGATGATTTGTGTGCTCTCGGGTGTCGGCACACATCTTCTGAGCAGTCCATTGGCGCAGACACGGTAAAGGAAGGGCTCACTCCAAAGGTGACGACGACTCTCATAGATGAGTCGTCTCTTGTTTTTTCCCGGTGGTACGTACTCCGTCACTATGAAGTTCACAATGTCAGCGTACCACGGATGTGAGTCCTTGACGTGGAGTAGCATGTCGTCGCGCAAGAAGTCATTGATGGGTAATTCCTGCGGGTTAGTGAATTGCATGCGCGACAAATGATCCGCTACAGAATTTTCTACTCCTTTCTTATCACGAATTTCTAAATCAATATCTTGGAGCAGAAGAATCCATCTTATCAAACGGGGTTTAGCATCTTTCTTAGAGAGCAAAAATTTCAAAGCAGCATGATCGGTGTAAACGATAACTTTTGCTCCAGCTAAGTAAGATCTAAACTTATCAAAAGCAAAAACAACAGCAAGGAGCTCTTTTTCAGTGGTAGTATAATTCAACTGAGCTCCAGACAGAGTTTTGCTAGCATAAGAAATTGCATGATGCTTCTTATCTCTAGTTTGACCAAGAACAGCCCCCACAGCAAAGTCGCTAGCATCACACATAATTTCAAACGGAAGCATCCAATCAGGGGGTTGGATGATTGGAGCGGAGATGAGTGCATTTTTAAGAGTATTAAAAGCATTCATGCATTCATCAGTGAAATTAAAGGGTGCATCTTTTGCAAGCAAATTTGTAAGGGGTCTAGCAATTTGAGAGAAATCTTTGATAAAACGGCGATAGAACCCCGCATGTCCAAGAAAACTGCGAACACCCTTAATATTAACGGGAGGTGGAAGCTTTTCTATAACTTCTAATTTCGCCTTGTCCACCTCTATCCCTCTTTCAGAAATCAAGTGCCCAAGGACTATGCCTTCTTTAACGATAAAGTGGCATTTCTCCCAATTGAGCACTAAGTCCTTTTCTTGACAACGTTGCAAGACTTTGTCTAAATTTTCTAAACAATGATCGAAGGTTTTCCCATAGACGGAGAAATCATCCATAAAAACCTCCATAATCTCTTCGATCATGTCAGAAAAGATAGACATCATGCATCGTTGAAAAGAAGCAGGCGCATTACATAGCCCAAAAGACATTCGACGATAAGCATAAGTTCCGTAAGGGCATGTAAAAGTCGTCTTACTCTGATCATCGGGATGGATGGGAATTTGATGATATCCCGAATACCCATCAAGGAAACAAAAGAAAGAATGATTTGCCAGCCGTTCCAACATCTCATCAATGAAGGGCAGTGGAAAATGATCTTTCTTTGTAGCCTTGTTAAGTTTTCGGTAATCTATGCACATCCTCCACCCCGTGACGGTTCGTTGAGGGATTAATTCATCCTTGTCGTTATGAACGACCATCATTCCTCCCTTCTTGGGCACAACCTGCACTGGGCTCACCCACTCGCTGTGTGGAACTGGATAGATAATACCAGCATGCAAAAGTTTCAAGACCTCTTTCCTAACGACTTCCCTCATTGCATTGTTTAACCTCCGTTGAGGTTCCCTAGAAGGTGTGCTATCGGGATCTATGGGAATGCGATGGGTGCAAAGAGCAGGGCTGATTCCCTTGAGGTCTCCTTGCGAGTAGCCAAGAACGGAGCGACTGTTGACGGTCGTTACGGCACGATTTTGACCGTCAAATACCTGCACAAATGGAATCAAAGTAAACACCAAACATAGTGTTAGGGCTTAAAACTAACAAATTCCACAAGTCTTGGTATATTTATGAGTGCAGGTGCAATCCATATGAAAATGAGGGAAAAGTACATTACAATGCCGACAATTCTTCACTCCGAGAAATCAGCATCGGCAGCCGAGGAAGACATGCACCAAAAATGATACAAAACCTATCCAACTTGGGCCAAACCATCAAGACACATCATTAGGACCCAAAGGGGGACTCCTTGGTCGAAGCCCATGCAAGATATCCCTCCGGCAAATCCACAGTCATCGCAGGATCACACACGATGGAGAAAAGGCCACAATTCAGCCATCTGGACACTCCTTCGACTAATGCACCAAGGATAAATGTCAAAAGGGCCCAAAGGAACACTAGGAGAAAGCCCAAGACACAAGGTAGCAAGGGGGGGTCGGCCGACCCCCATTTCCAGGTCGCCCGACCTGAGATATGGGCCCCAGAGGCCCATCTTTGGCCTGCTGGCAGCCACCGACGTCCTGAAGTCGGTTCCACCTGCAATCAATGCATTAAGGCGGTGGTTAATGCGGTGGAGGCCTCCCAAACCGACCTACCAAGGCTATAAATAAAGGGGTACCCCCCTCCTATCAAGAGACACAAGACAACACACATTGACACCAAGAGGAATCCATTCTCTAGCACTAGACTAGTCTCTAGGCTGTAGAGGAGTAGAGGGGAGAGTTTGGTAGAGGAGAGGGCTGTCCTCCCTTTGTGAGGACTTAGCCCAATCTTGTATCTTGAGGATACTTGCTAATAATATATTGTTCGTCGTTCGTTCTTCGTTCGTTCGTCGTTCGTTCATCGTTCGTCGTTCGTTCATCGCTCGTTCGTCGTTCATCGTATATCAAGTAAGTATCAAGGTCCACCTCAATAGAATTATCTTCTTTATTACTTATGACTTATGATTGTACTAGTATGATAGCCATGTGCTTTTATGTGGTTGTTATCTAGTCATGATTGGTTGCTTCATGCTTGACATGCCTTTATTCATTCGTTTATGTCCTTACACTCGATTCATGCATAAAGTGGTGAGACATGCTCGGGCCCATGACTTGTTAATCCGTAGGGTTAGAGTTATGTGTGATATAGATCGTAGCTTGTTAATCCGCAGGGTTAGAGCTACGCATGTCTCACCCATTGACTTGATGATCCGTAGGGTCAGAGTCATGCATGATCTAGCACTTGATCTGTTGATCCGTCGGGTCAAGATTAGGTGTACTCTTGTTCCCGACTTGATGATCCGAAGGGTCAAAGTCCCGTGGGAATCGAGAGTACTGTTTAGCAATGTGAGCGTGGTGCTTAGGTTGATAAACAGCTTTGGGTGTTTGGTTGTCTGCTTGAACAAGAGAAGGTCTGGCAGCAAGGACTTAATTGCCTTGCTGTCACGTGACCCTAGGACTGGCATAGGGACTTAATAGCCCTAGTGTCACGTGTCCTGGTAGAGGGTTGCCGGTAGGTGGTGACAGCCCTACTGTGCTTAATCCTCTTTGTTCTACGGTAGATAGCCTTGATTGCCTGGTAGAAGGAATACCGGTAGGTGGTGACAGCCCTGCTGGTTACCCCCCTTGTTCCAGGTTGACATAGAGCTTAGACTTGTATGTGTTGCATGAGCAGGAATATAAGAAGTACATAAGGATCCACCTCGGCTCTCTTCTTAACCCCGCTTAGCCTAGGCTTAGTTCTAGTGTTAGATTGGATTGCTCTGGTTGTGTTGTCACACTACCCCTACCATACTTTTATCCTTACCCCTGTTTAGACCTTGGTACATTATTAGTTATGTGATTATGAACTTTGCTATCTCGTAAACCACCGCCTTCCCTGTGGAAAATACGATACCCTTGAATACTCACGGGTGAAGTGCTACAACGGTATTCTCCGTGCGCTTGCGGATTTATTTGTGACCGTAAGAAATACCAACAGCGACGTTTCTCTAACACGGCTAAGAGTTTAGCGGTTTCTTCCTCCGAAAGCTTGTCACTTATGATGACAGGCGTTTCGGGGTTTCCGTGAAGAAAAGCGTAGCGTAAGCCTGGTGGGAGTGCTTTGAGCTCTATGGGAGGTGGCGGCGAGGCTAAGGTTTCGGGCAGCTCAAAGGTTTCTTCCGAATCGTCTTCTTCTAAAACAAAATTGAGAGCATCTTCTTCCAAGGACGATTCGGGGGTTTCATGAAGAAAAACTGCCATAACCTCCTCTATACAATCGTCTACTTCGGGGGACTCCTCGGCAAAAGTTTTTAGTGTATGAACGATAGGGATAGAAAAAGGTTCCTTGCCGAGGGTGAAGTCAAGGGTTCCAGAAGGCGATATTTTTGAGAAAAGCTTTTCTATGGGATGGCCTACAAGAACATCAAAATTCAAAACCCCGAAGACATGAAAATCCAGCGATACTTCGGCATCATCGTGCTTAATGCAGACGTCTCTAACGATCCCCAAACCCTCAAAGAAGTGTCCCGGAGAGGTTCTAAGGAGTTTGCTAGTGGGTGCCCAAACTTCGTTCCCAAACTTGGTTAAAGCAAAAGATTCGGACATGATGTTGGCACCCACTAAAGGATTATAGAGAACATCTACCTTTGATCCCCGAATTGAGCTTTGAATGTGTCGGTGTTAAGAAACCGGCCGACAAGTAAATTTGTAACTACGGCGCCTAACAATCTTCTATGATGGCGAGGGTTTTGCGAGAGAGGCAAGGTTTATACTGGTTCAGGCAATCGATGCCCTACGTCCAGTTCGTGGGTAGTTCGTGTTTCGACTTGCAGAGGGGAGCTACAAGTGTTGGCGAGGGAGGAGAAAGACTCCAAGCCTCTTCGTGTGTATCTCTATGTCTGTGTGCGTTGTATCTCTCCGGGGATCCGTCCCCTCCTCATGCACCCAGCTCTCCTTTTATAGTCAAGGAGTGAGCCGGTTTACAAATGGGAACGGGGCTTTCGGGTTGTGGGCAGCGCGGCTACGCGCCGCACTAGTCTGATCCCTAGCCGCTACTGTGGCTCTAGTCAGGCGGCGTCCTGTCAGCCTGGTCGCCGGGCAGGTGGTCGAGATGTCAACCCAGACTGTCGCGGCCGTCTTGTCACCGGTCCGGTCTTCTTCCCTGTTCAGGGTGATGATGATGTCGTAGCCATCCCGCTGCTGTACTCGAGGTGTCAGGCGGCGCCGCGAGATGGGACGGGTGTCACTGTGCAGGTCAGATCGCGTGCCTGCAAGTATATGAGTTGCTAGGTAGAGTTAAGGCTCCCCAGCTACTCGTCGTAAATGCCTGTCCTCCTTGCTAGAGGAAAATCTTCCCGACGAAGTCTCCCAACTCGGGGTCGGGCGAAGCGCGGCTTGTGGGCCCGCCCGACTGGGAGTCGGGCGAGGCGGAGTTCGGGGCCCGCCCGACTGGGGGTCGGGCGAGGCGGAGTCTGTGGACCCCACCCGACTCGGGGTCGGGCGGGGCGGAAGTTGTGGGCCCGCCCGACTGGGGGTCGGGCGAGGCGGAAGTCGTGGGCCCGCCCGACTGGGGGTCGGGCGAGGCGGAAGTCGTGGGCCCGCCCGACTGGGGGTCGGGCGAGGCGGAACTTGTATGTGCCCTCGGGGTCGGCCGTGGGCCCCTCGAGCGCTCTGCTGTCGTGTGCCCGTTCCTGTGGGCCCTACACAATTAAGCTGAGACGGTTAGCAGAATTAAGTATCCCAGATCAGGATACCCTGATTTGGGTATCCGTCAGTAGCCCCCGAGCCTGGGCGGCGGCCGGGGGTCGTGGTCGCCGTCGAGGCTTGTCGTTGTCTTTCCGAGGGTATTTTCGTACTACTCCTACCGGTGGGTGCGCGCGAGCGCACCCGCCGGGTGTAGCCCCCGAGCCTCGGTACAAGTGGTTTACTTGTGCCGAGGGTGACAAAAAAGGTTTTCCCGAGACCACGC
>RWGY01000026.1:11099896-11161233 GCA_007726485.1 Eragrostis curvula | reverse complement strand
CGGGGCAGTCTTCGCTGTTCCATGATTCATCATCACTGTCCGGACTCTCGATCCCGAAGCCCGGAAAGTAACGTCCTTCCAGTATTGCCTGGACGACTTGCGCTTCTAGGGCAGAGCCAGAGATCGGATCCGAAGAGGATTCCGCCTCCGGTAGGGTTCCCGAAGGAGAGCCCCATACCCCTGTCGCAGCCTCGCGGAACGCACCCGCCGAGTTCATGAACCCGAACGGCATATGCGCTCTCGAAGACATCGTCTCTCGCTTTTCCTGGACGGCTCCGTCGTGGAGATTGATCGAGGCCACCAGTTCCGCCAGAAGCGCCTCCTGCGCCTCTGGCGGGTTGATTTGCTGAAGATCTCCGTTCCCGTCGACGACGAAGGCCAAAGATCCAAAGCGGAACTCGGCGCCGACAGGAAACTTCATGTTGTTCGCAGATCCCATCTAATGCTCTTGACGGAATCTCGACGCCGCCCCCCTACCTGGCGCGCCTCTGTCGTCACCCGATTGAACGGAATGTTCGACAGATATTTGGATCGTGGGAGCAACGTGGTTAGCGAGATCGATCTAAAAACACGCAGAGGGTTTATACTGGTTCAGGCCTCCCCAAGGATAAAAACCCTACGTCTAGTGCGATCTTGTATAATGTGGCAGGCTTTGCGTTAGGGTTTCACAAGGTGCCAGATAGATTTCCCCGTAGGGGTTACATGAATATTTATAGGCTAGTTACCGCCTATCAGAGTCCTTACTAAACTACAATGTTCCTTCTCCGTATCCAACAAGGAGATCGTATCCTTCCCGTACACCACGCCGTGCAAGACAAGCCTTCGGAAAAGTCTTAAAATATCTGGAAACTAGAGCTATGACACTAATTATTATAAATTTTTAAAATGATGTATTCACAAAAAAAAGGATTTATGTGAAAACACGAGCTAGGCACCAAACTGGAAAATTTTTGCGCTTCTCACTTGGATTTTTGCGGCTATCGCACCAAGCTTATTAGCTTCCACAGGAAACAATCGCGACAGATCTAGTGCTGCCAGCACCTCAACCAACAGCTCCAGATTTTTACCATAGCAGCCGCCTCCTCCGCCGTGTGTCATTGAACGGAGCGAACTGCCCAGCAGCCAGGCATCCTTCTTCAGCAGCACCTGCGTCTTCCCTCCCTCTTCATCGCGATCTTAAGGTGCACATCACACCAGGCAGATCGGGCGCGATCCTGAAAGCCTCTGACGTACTGCCCGGCCTGCATGCAGGCCCTAGGCCTCGCTCCTTGAGCAGCAACGCCACCACCGACGGTCCATTGCGCCCTAGGCAGCAGCAGAGATGAACGAATGCCGTAGCCGTGGTAACGATGTCTGGCACCAACGGCACCGCACCTTAGTTTTCTTTCCTGCTGATCGGGTCGTTGATTACAACCAGCGGAGTAATGCTAAACTGGTGACGGAAGGTTCTCACGCAGACGACTTGACTCTGACCGACTGGGAGCTAGCTAGGCAGCTTGTGCAAATACTGCCACGTTCAGTTTAGCCTGGGGCCGTAACATCGACCCGACGGAGCGGCAACGCCACCACCGACTGTCCATGGTCGAGTCCGGCCCCGTTGCTCCCTAGGCAGCAGCAGAGGTGAATGAGCGATGCCGTAGCCGCGTGGTAACTATGTCTGGAACCAAGGCCACCACACGTTAGGTTTCTTTCCTGCTGATCGGGTCGTTGTTAATTAATTACGACCAGCGGAGGAATGCTGAAGTGGTGACGGAAGGTTCACAGACGACTTGTACTCTGACCGACTGGGAGCTAGGCAGCTTGTGCAAGTACTGCCACGTTCAGTTTGGCCTGGGGCCATAACATCGACGTCGACGGAGCACCGCAGTGGCTGATTCGCTCCGGTCTGATAAGTCGATAACGTGCGGTCGAGGCGGAGAGCCGGTACGCGCCAACGTTTCACTGTCTATACGTCTGTTCTAGAATTGTTGACGATTAGAACAAGAAAACAAGAAGGAAAGGAAGTGCACTCCTTGTCTGAAACGTCAAAGAATTTTAGACCGAAGCTACGTCAGAGGTCCCGCGGTCCCATGGCAATGCGCAGCTGGATTGGTAACGTCGAGCGGGGGTATTGAAGCCCAATGCGACTGTAGTGCTGCGCCGTCACGGACAGGTAATGCTGAGCCGGGATGTCCGTCGTTTTCGCCGTTGTGCAGGATCAATAAACTAGCCGGCTCTCGCTAGTCGCTGCACTGCCACTATATAAGTGAGGGCACGCAACAGGGTATCCCTGTACACAACTCACTTTGCAGTCACAGGTGTTATAGATAGCCACCAGCTCAACCAAACCAGTCAAAATGTCGTCCATTATCAACCATCACCACCGGTTCCTGCTACTCCTTGTTGGCCTCGTGCTGCATACTCAACTCTTGGCTAGGTCCTCGACTCATCCTTTCGGTGTTATGTACGCCAACCGCACGCATGCTGCCATTCCGGCCGCGGTAACACCGTGCCTGCTCGAGGAGGCATCGGGCGCTGCTCCGGCTGAAACGGTCCTTCATCACCACCAACTACTCTGTCATTGCCTTCCGGTCGTGGATGGCCGGCACGGACTGCTGCCGCTGGGACGGCGTCCGATGCGGCCATGGCAGCGGCCGTGTTACTTCCCTGGACTTGGGCGGATGCGGCTTGCTGAGCTCTGAGCTTGATCCTTCAATTTTCAGTCTCACATCACTCAGGTATCTTAACCTCGCCATGAACGACTTCAACTATTCGAAGCTCCCATCTACTGGGTTTGAACGGCTCACCGAGCTCACTCATCTCAACCTCTCTACCTCATTGTTTTCGGGCACCGTTCCAGCAAGCATAGGACGCCTCACGAACTTGGTTTCCCTGGATCTCTCCTATGCTAACGAATTCCGTGACCATTATGATTACGGTTACGAGTATAGCAATCCACAGTACCATCTCGCAGTACCAGGCTTTAAGACATTGATCGCAAACTTGATGAACTTGAGGGAGCTCCGTCTTGGCTTTGTTCATATGCCTTCCGATGGGGCAGATTGGTGCCATGCCGTAGCCATGTATGCCCCAGATCTTCGTGTCCTTTCGTTGCCTTTTTGTTCTCTCTCTGGTCCCATTTGTGAGTCATTTTCTGGTTTACGCTCTCTTGCCGTTCTTGATCTACACTATAATGATCTGTCTGGTCCCATTCCAGATTTTTTTGCAAGTTTCTTTTCGTTGAGGGTACTCCAACTAAGCCGTAACAGATTTCAAGGGTGGTTCCCATCAATAATCTTACAACAAACAAAGCTTGTAACTGTTGATCTTAGTTATAATCATGAAATTTCTGGCATGTTGCCGAATTTCTCAATTGACAGCAATTTGGAGAATTTTCTTGTAGGTCGTACTAACTTCTCAGGTAAAATACCTAATTCTATTAGCTATCTCAAGTCTCTGAAGAAGCTAGACCTTGCCTCAACTGGTTTTTCTGGAAAGCTTACCTCTTCAATCGGCTGGCTCAAATCCTTGGAGTTATTAGCCTTCTCCGGATTCGAACTTGTAGGATCCATACCATCATGGATTGCAAACCTAACCTCCTTGACGGTTCTTCATTTATCACATTGCAGCCTATCCGGATCAATACCTTCTTTTGTTGGAGATCTGAGGGAATTAACAGAATTAACACTGTCAGATTGTCAGTTTTATGGGACTATACCTTCATCCATCTTAAATTTAACCCAACTAGATATCCTCCATCTTGAGTCTAACAATCTGGTGGGAAGAGTAGAAATTTCCATGTTCTGGAAACTACCGGACCTGTACACATTGAGTCTTTCAAACAACAAACTACATGTGATAGACACGGAAGATAATTCTTCGCTAGTCTATCCCGGAATAAATTTCTTAGGTCTGGCATCGTGTAACATAGATAGATTCCCAAAAGCATTAAGGCATTTTGATCAAATACAGGGTCTTGATCTTTCACATAATTGAATCCAGGGCGTCGTGCCTCGATGGGCTCTGGAGTTTTGGTCATCAGGTGTTAGTTTTATGTTTCTGAACCTATCACACAATAAATTGACCAGTGATGGATTTGAGGCCTTTCGTCCCGCTTATGTAATGCATTTTGATATCAGTTTCAACATGCTTGAAGGGCAAATACCATTACCCCAACAGTCAATAACACTTGATTACTCAAACAACATGTTCTCATCCATACCAGTTAATATTTCTACTCCACTTCAGTACCTTATCACATTCAGGGCCTCCAGAAATAACCTCTCAGGAAGCATCTCAGAATCATTTTGTACTCCCAGACTCAAAATTCTTGATCTGGCTTACAATTACCTTAGTGGCTCAATCCCATCTTGCCTGATGGAAGGTACCAATGCACTGCAAGTATTAAATCTGAAAAGAAACAAACTTCGTGGGGAGCTGCCATACAATGTCAGTAAAAATTGCATGTTGGAGGTACTAGACTTTGGTGACAATTCGATTAAAGGACAATTGCCCAGATCTCTAGCTGCTTGCACAGATTTGGAAGTCCTTGACATTGGAAACAATCAGATCAGTGATTATTTTCCATGTTGGATGAGTACACTTGCTAGACTTCAAGTTTTTGTCCTAAAATCTAATAGGTTCTTCGGACAGATAGAGCATTATAGCACAAAAGATATGCATAGCTGTGAATTCCCAAGTCTGCGCATTCTTGATATAGCCTCGAATAATTTTTCGGGTTCATTACGAGAATCATGGTTTCTGAGTTTGTATTCCATGGTTGTTAAAACTGCTAATGAGACGATGACAATGGAGTATACGGATGCTTCGCAAGTATACCAGGTGGCAACCATAATCACATACAAAGGGTTGGACGTATCAATTTCTAATATACTAGCGAGCCTTGTGTTCATTGATATATCAAACAATGCATTCCATGGTAGCATAGCTGATGCTATTGGGGAGCTAGTTTTACTAAACGTGCTCAACCTGTCACACAACTCTTTCACGGGGCCCATTCCATCTTTGCTTGGTCATCTGACACTTTTGGAGGTTTTGGACTTGTCCTCAAATGAACTTTCTGGAGAGATACCTAAAGAGAGAGCATTATTGGACTTCCTCACAACATTGAATCTGTCCTACAACAATTTGGTGGGAAGAATACCAGAACCACCACATTTCATGACATTTACCAATAGCTCCTTTCTCGGAAATGATGGTTTGTGCGGGCCTCCCTTGTCAAAAGTGTGCTCCGATGCAACAACTCCAAGTGTCGTATCGCATCACTCCAGTAAGAATTCTGTGGACATTGTAATGTTTCTCTTTGCTGGACTGGGATTCGGTCTCGGATTTGCAGTTGCAGCCGTAGTCACATGGGGAATTCCCATTAGAAAACGATCTTGAGTAAAGCGAGAAGGGTTTTTGTTCACGTGATGTATTGAAATAAAGTGAAATGGCAGTTGAAAAAAGAAGTAAAGTGAAGCATCATGTATTTGGATCAATTTCTATACAACTGCAATCAAGACAGTCTTATTTAATTTTTTTCAACATCGACTTTAGCTGCTTTCCATTACCAGCATAATGAAAAGAACCATATCTCAGAGTTTGTTACAACCAGATGCTTAATTAGGATCAGAAAGCAAAACAAAAGCTAGAACGAGAATTAACTAGAACTAACCAGCCAAGGAATACAAACAAGATCAGACATGCCAGATGAAACATAGTGATCATGGTCTCATTAATTGTAATTGCTTGTCAGTACAAACTATCTTTTACATAGTAAATGATGTGCATTCTCTAAGATTCTATTATGCCACGTCAGCAGAAAAACTTTTATTCATCGGATTAAAAAAGGATGGTAAAGATGAGCCAAAGACCTTTCCCAGTAAAAATTCTGGGTCAATTAGGAATGCATAGGAGGAGCGTTGATAGGTCCCTGATGAGAAAATGAGAGGAAGTAGTACAAATAGCATCAACAATTAATCTGGTAGATGAGGAAGACACTCCATATGGCAGTACAATTCGTCAAGAGTGTATTCCTCTTGGTCTTTGTATATTGGTATAGTGAATTTAGGGGGGGGGGGGGGGGGGGTGTTCACACCTTGGCAGTGTGGAACCTAAAAATACCACCTAGAGAAATTTTTTCATGAAAACTAGTAATTTGCCCGTGCGTTGCTACGGGAGTGATCATATAACTTTTTTATTCTAGGTATTTAAATTGTTTTTTCCACAAATATAATATTTTACTTTGTTATATGGTAAAAAGCCTAAGGATTCATTTCAAAAAAAAATCCCAATGATTTTTCAAATCTTAAGTATTAGTAATCCAAACAATGCCTAGCAGTTATCTTTTTTTAGCTCAATTTTAACAGAAACATATGCCACTTTTCACCATAGCATGTTCCTTGCATCTATCGTTTTGGTTCGGTAATAATGTCTGATACATTTAAATGGAGCCAAGAATTTTGATAAGATAATACCAAATAATTTAAAGACTCAAGTACTGAAAGGCCCTGAGATATTAGAATTTTTGCATTTGTTTTTTGACCAAGCATATATGTAAAAAAAATTATGCGAAATATGTAAGAAATTTTAATATCCGACGACAAGCATACAACACAATACCACAAGAGTTTGAACTTTAGAACCTACAAAGCAAATAATCACTCTGTCTAAAGATATAACAGGGCTCTAACTGTAATCTTGATCTATGCGTCAGTGCTAGCTTGATGAGACATGATGTAATCTTTAAGAGCGTCATGTTACGTCATCTTCCAACCACGAGTGCTGGAAGATTCAATCCTCTTGTCCTGATGCAGTTTTTTTTGTAAATCTCAAAGGCTTTCTCTATTAAAAAAAAAACAGATGTGTCATATTAAACCTGCAGTACGAATATCAAACGAAGCCTGAGGTCCGGGTATGCATGTGCTTTCAACAGCCGAAGCTAAAACAGAAGACCTCATAGGTAAGCATGGATTGGGTTTTGGATCTGAGTTGAGATAATTTTGTACATTCAAATGGTGACATAAGCCATTGTGAATGCCTGAGACATGCCACAATAATAATTTAAATCTTATCTGGTTGGTCAGCCTCAGCATTTGTAATATTTAACATATAAGGGGAGAGCATATCTTTTCCTGTCACAAGGACATTCATAAATGGCACATACTACCTGGTAGCCCAGTATTTGCATGGCCGTTGCTCCTTCAGTTAATTAGCAGCAGTTCAGTGCCACCATAGTATGGCGGCCTCTATTTTGCGGGAGGCAATGCAATAATAAGGAAGAAAAGCGGCAACATTGACATGTAGTTTGGTGCAGACGAACATGGATGCCAGCGCTGAAGAGCTCTGCAATTTGATGAAGGTGAGCATAGGGACTGGAAGAGTTTCTGCTAGCACCTTGAAGGATGGCCCCAAAGCAGACCGTCAAATTTGAAGCAGGCTACTTGAATATTCTCCAAGATGTATATGAATCATAGTTTACTTTTATCTATGTGTGAGCTAATAACTTAAGAAATGCCCAATGAAAACGGCATGGACTAAACAAGAATGAAAGCCAAAAACAAAGTGACAACATATTCAGAAGAAAATTATTTATAATTCTACATAACTGATTGTTATGACACCGCCGCCAGAAAAGGTATGCTTACCCAGTACTACTTAAGAATAGTGCTACTTGTCAAAAGCAGAAGAAATTTGAAATTTCATGTTATTACCTAGAGGCTTGGATAAAATCTTCATGCCGCTTGCCCTCCCATCCCGGGCGTTCTGCCTCCCTTCTCTATTCCTTTCTGTTCCATGAGCAGCAGCGCATTGATGGACAGCTAGGCTAGCAAAGCTTGATGGAGTATAATATAAACTGGAAGGTAGAATCGGAACATGAGGAAGCTATTCAAACATTTCATAAAAAAAAACATGGATGCTATTCAACAATTTCAGCTGAAACATCACATTTAGAAAAACTCGGTATGTGATAACATAATTTTTCCTTCTACTATTCTTCAGCACAAGCGCGCGCGCGCGCACACACAGATACATAAACACCCTCCAAAATACATTGGGCAATCTAATTTATTTTTAGTTATGAAAAAGCACAACCTAATTAACATTCTGTACCTGACATTATAGCAGAGGGGCTCATAACATTGCACATTGCTTTATCGCCCATCAACCTGTTTACGCAATTTAATTGTCATGTTATACCTGCCAATATCACTCAAGTATCAGATGCAAGTAGGATATTCCCATATTATACATAAATTGATCGATAAAACAGCCACTGACCACATTTTCCTTTATGTTTTTGAACGGCAATCAGAACTAAGCAAATCGAACCAATTAATTGAGCGTTTAAGCTGCGGGTACAGAACTAAGAAAAATCTTTCAAACGAGCTAGTGCCTACAACATTGCACAATTTTCTTTTGGGTTCATCTGGTTCTCACAAGCATACTGGAACATGATAGCTTGTTCTTTCTCGTAGTGCATCTCAGTAGAAGCTGAGAACAAAAGCATAAAAGTGAATTTCACAGCAGGGAATGTGTTGGGATTCTTCGTGAAGAAAACCCAGCACCGGGTGAAGCACGGAGAGAAAGCGAGAGAGATAGGGAAAGGCTTCGTGAATGTAAGAGGAAATCTGCATAACACGAAGCCTAAGCCATTGCATTAACAGTTATGTTATACAGCAGGGAATCGACCCCCTCTCCAGTGCACGGGAGGGGGTATTTATACCGTGATCAGGGATTACAAATCAATGCCTAAACTACCCCTGATCACGGAGAATAACGTACAGGATATTCGGTACAAAAACGTCCGGATGGCACAATCGACTTTTGCCATCTTCCCGTCGAGGGTACACCAGAAACCCTAGCCGCTGACGTACTCTTCCTCCGTGCCGCTCCGGGCCCACCCGCGGATCTTCGGGCATGCGCGAGGCGCCCTGCCGAGCTTCGCCCGAAGCCCTAAGCCTTCGCGTGGCAGCGACCCTTCGGGCGCTCGATCCGCCCTTCGCGCCCAGCATCAAGTTCCGCGGATCTTCGGGCATGCGCGAGGCGCCCTGCCGAGCTTCGCCCGAAGCCCTAAGCCTTCGCGTGGCAGCGACCCTTCGGGCGCTCGATCCGCCCTTCGCGCCCAGCATCAAGTCCTGCGGAGGGAAAGACAGACGACACACAAAGGGTCATTGGTTAGCATAGCTAAACCCTTCGGGTTAAAGGAGAAAGGGCGTCCGGGATCGAAGCCTGCTCCGCGGATCCCCAACAGTAGCCCCTCGCGGGCGAGGTTCAACGCCGATGAGCCGAACCCTCGAAGAATAACCTGATGCGATCGGAGCCGATCCCGGAAAAACTTCCCTCGCTCATTGGGGTTGATGCTGGCTGTAGAGTGCGAAGATGATTTTGTATTGTCCGAAGGTCGAAAACGCGGTGAATGCGACAGCCGTGGTAAGAAAATAAGGATCTTATCCGCACTCGCGGTTTTCGAGGGCGCATTAACTGCCCAGGTTTTTACCCCCCCCCCCCCCTATATAAGGAGGGGAGAGGGCCAGTCATTTTCCGCGCTCACCTCTCAGTTTCTTTGTGATCTTCGGGTTTCTGCTGTTGCTTTCGTGGTTTCGTTTTTCGTCGCTTTTGCCTTTTTGTCTTTGTCATCGTCTTGAGGTTCGTTGGTGATCGTTGTTCGGGTTTCCGGATAGGTGCACTCACGACGATTCTTACTATAAGCTTTGTTTTTGTACAGCTTTTAGGTGCTTTTGATGGCTAGAGCGAAGCAGACTGCTGGTCTCGTCGACGAAGAGCCGGCGATGTCTGGCGAAGAGGCGGCTTTCAGCCAGGAGGGGGCTTTGTCCCTTGATGGTGATGGGTCAGAGAAGTTGTTGGACTCCTTGCCCCGAGGCGAAACTGGTCTTCGTGATCCGGAGGATGTCTCCGGCAGGCGTGAGCCCGGGGTCCCGGAAGCTGCCGAAGGAGGCAAATCCGGAGGCCAAAAAGCTCCGGAAGACGTTCCGGTTGAGAATCCCTCGACGGACGATGCGGACGCTTCGGCTCCGGTTAAAGGTAAGGATCTTGGGGCTAATAGGGATTACGAGATTTATATCGAGAACGCTTATGCTGGGGACTTCGGGAGAATACGCTTTAAGACCGGCGTTGACGCTGGATCTTCGGCTGCAGAAGGGCAGGGTACTTTTGGTTGTGGTCATTCTTTGAAGGTTACTGACTCCCGGATTCGGACGCCTGCAGTTATTGACAAGACTTATCGTTTGAACCGTTCTCGGGTTGACAAAGCTGAGCTCGCCATGTACGTTGAGAGGGGGTACTTCGAAGCCGGAAGGGCTCGCTATCCAGGTGACGAGGAAATTCCGCAGCCCAAGCCTAATGAGGCAGTTGTCTTTCGGGATTATTTCGAGGCCGGGCTTCGGCTTCCTACTCTTTTCATCCTCCAGCGAGTGCTTAATGCATATGGCATTCAGATACATCACTTGACGCCGAATGCCTTCGTGCAACTGTCAAAGTTCATCTGGGCCGTAAGAACATTCAACGCGAAGGTTAACTACGAAGCCTTATTGCGCTTCTTCAGTTGTCACTTGCAGAACAAGAAGGTGTACTATGACAATGATGTTCTTCTTCTTCAGTATGGGGTCTGTACTTTTCAGCCGCGAAGCTTCAGTAAGAAGTCGAAGCTCGAGAAAGTTGCTTTGGTTGCTGCTTCGAGGAATCGCTGGGACAATGATTGGGTGGACTACTGGTTCTACGCTGAGGTACCCGAAGGGGAGAATGATGATGGGTCTATGTGCTACCCGCTAGCAAGTTTGCTGGTTCCGGCGGAGCCCATTTTCTCTCCTGGTTTCAGTGGCCGCGGCAAGACCTTCCAGCCTTGCTGCGATGCTTTCAAGAAGGCCTGCAAGATCATCAGCGGCCGAACCGTCGTTGAGGAGTTTATCGCTGCTGGTATTTGGCCTGTGGAGGGTGGCTGGAAGCCGGATGGCAACGAGAAGGTTAAGCTCGACGGGCGCAAGCTCACTTACCGCCGCCCGAAGTTCAATGGGCTTAAAAGGCCTGAAGGTCTTCGGCCGTTGCAGTTTGTTGAGATGGTCGAGGAGTGTGCTAATCTGCTCTGCGACCTGTTCAGTGCCGCCGAAGAGTTTGACGTGGAAAACGGTCTTCTCCCGAAGCGCCGTATCAATCGGATCTTTGATTCGCTGAAAATCAGCTATGGCAATCATGCCGTGCCCTTGGGTAAAAAACGGCTCAAGAAAGGGGAGACGCCCGAGATTGCCACGACTTGCTATATCAAGATGAGGGGCTGGGAAAAGAAATTCGAAGCTCCTGCCGCCGGCGCTGGGTCTTCGGGTTCAGGTGCTGGGCGAGGTTGGACTCGGGCGGCTTCGCGCCCGCAGAAAGCTAGCGCTGTCGCTACGACGAGCACTGTGCAGGCCAAGCGCCGGAAGCGCAAGATGGTCGTGTCCCGAGGTTCGAAAGGCTCCGGAATCTCGGATGTTGGTCGAGGCGGGTCGAGTGCCCACTTGGCTTCGGGGCAGACTGAATTTGCCTCAGGATCTCATGGTGGAGATGAGTCTGTGGCTGGTGGTGCTGGAGTGGTTGGTTCTGGGAACGCGTCTGGTTCTCCTGGATTGGAGGCGCTTTCCGAAGGCCGGGACGGGGTTCCCGTGATCGAGCTGTCAGATACTGAGGAGTTGCTGGATGGCGCCAGCAGTCTTCGGGTAGATGTTGAGGAGACGCAGGGCATGGAGCTGGGCCGGAGCGCCGGGGACATGGTTGGAGATGATATACTGGGCTCGACCGGCATAGAGCGGTCTGAAGACACAAGGAGCTCCAGTGCTTCGGAAAGCTCTGATGGTTCGTCGTCTTCGGGCGGTGACTCTGTCTCGAGCTCCGACGCGGGGAGCTCGTATGGGGCCACCAAGGATGCTAACTCTCTCGATGTTTCGCTGGCGATGATGAGTGGCTTAAGGGAGTACAATCCCGAAGGTCCTTAGACTTGTGGCTTTAGTTTTCTTCACGTTACTCTTCTATATATATTTTTTGTTCTCACGTGAAAATTGCCTTGCGTAGAGCTTCGAACCACGCTGGAGGCGAACTCCACTACTAACCTCGCCGATTTGCTGCTCCGGCAAGGCCAGATGGTAACTGGATTGAAGGATTTTTCTTCATTCATTTTGTTGACCTATTGGTCTTTGTTAACACTTCGCTTCTTTATCAGATCACGCAGGCGTCTCAGGTACTTCGGAAGAAGTTGGAGACTGAGGTGGGCTTCGGAGGTGTCCCCCCTGAACTCGTCACGCTTCGCGAGGAGAAAAGTTGCTGGGAGACGAAGGAAGCCAGCTTCGAGGAAGAGATCGCGCGCTTGAAGAAAGACCTCCAGGAGAAAATTGACTCCTTCGCTGCCTATAAGAAGGATACCGAAAGGAAACACGCAGCGGCGCTGGAGAAAGTGGAGGACAAAAGGGCCGCTCTGGAGGAGACTTTGAAAGCGGAAGCCGAACGGCTAAGGTCGGGGGCTTCAGGCTTATTTCGGTCTTATTCGGAGCTTCTCGCTCGCTACGGCCGCCAGCCTCGCCCTCTTCCCGCCGGAGATGAGCTGAACTTCGATTCTTTGCTATCTTGGGTTGAGAAGGAACTCCAGTCTGTGCCCAGCTTGTTGAATAACAAGTGTGATCATGGGGCGAAGACCTGTCTCTCCGCGCTTCTGGACATTCTGGCAAAGAAAAAGGTTGGCGACTTTCATGAGCTTGGCTACTCCACCTTCCCTTCTGAAGCCATAGAGGGTGCGGATCCTAACACCGCGGACAAGGGCGCTAGCGTTGTTGCGAAACGCTTTTGGAGGTTCTACTGGACCAAGCACGGCTCCGCGGCCGCCTGCGCTAGCGCCGTTTCTCGCGCGAATGAGGTAAGGGCTTCGGACGTTTTTGATTTTTTCTTCCGGAGTTTTTATTGAGCTGAGTAACCCTCGACCTTTTACAGGCTAAGGAGAAAAAGAGGAAAGAGGCTGGAGGTCCTGTTTCGTCTTCGAATCCTTCTTCGGTCGACGAGCAGGGGAAAGCGAAGAAGGCCAAGAGCGCTGCTGTTGCCGAAGCTTCCTCCGCTGCTCGTTCTCGCTCTGCTACCCCATCGGAGCCCGCCGCGAAGGTTGCTGCAAGCGAAGATGCTTAGATCCTCGGGGCTACTGGATTTTGTTTTTGTTTTGTAACTTTAATGGGCTGTATTTCAGAGATGCGGTACTGTGTGCAGGTCTCCTAAGAGGAGGCAGCTGTTGAACCTTTGTGCTATCAAAACGGTAGGATTTGTGCTACGCGCACTGCCTATCGTTTGGTTACGAAGATTGTTGGCAATGACGGTCTTAGTCGCTTCTGGGGCTACATTTTCAATGAGTACTTTGGCGCTCGGGCTGAAGTGACTCAGTTATTTTATGAGGGGTAGGCGCCGGATGCTTCGCGGGCCTCCGCTGGTCGTCCCGAAGGCCGAGGCTACGGAGTCTGAAGAGATTTATGACGTTCCGTGGGTGTACCACGATAGCCGTGGGGATGGGCTACCTGGGATGTTTCTTGAACTCTGAATTTCTGTTGTCTTTTTCGTGCTTTAGGCTTGACTAAATATTGGTCGTTGTGTTTCTTTGTTGTTAGCGATGATGCAATTCATGTATTGGTTGTGAGCCTTCAAAAAAACTTCCCTCCCCCCTGGCAAACGAGGGCGAGGTCGCTGACGCGAAGCCTTTTGCTTCGGAAAAACTTCCCTCCCCCCTGGCAATCGAGGGCGAGGTTGCTAACGCGAAGCCTTTTGCTTAGGAAAAACTTCCCTCCCCCCTAGCAAACGAGGGCGAGGTTGCTAACGCGAAGCCTTTTGCTTCGGAAAAACTTCCCTCCCCCCTGGCAACCGAGGGCGAGGTTGCTAACGCGAAGCCTTTTGCTTCGGAAAAACTTCCCTCCCCCCTGGCAAACGAGGGCGAGGTTGCTAACGCGAAGCCTTTTGCTTCGGAAAAATTTCCCTCCCCCTTGGCAATCGAGGGCGAGGTTGCTAACGCGAAGCCTTTTGCTTCGGAAAAACTTCCCTCCCCCTTTATTAATCTGGGACGCGGGTTGTTACAACCGTAGTTCAGCTTTGTTACGCTTCGTCTCTGCGGGTGCGGCTCCTGGTCCTGCTCGCGACTCCGGCGTTTACTGGTTCCCATGGTTGCAGATTGTTGGGTAGGTACCTCTTTCTTGGGCGGCCTTGTTCTTCTTCGCCTGAAGAGATGTTGATGAATTCTGGTAGTGCCTCTTCGTTTGGCGGAACGACCTCCAGCGGCTCCGGGTCTTGTTGGTATTGTTGAATCTCTAGCCTTTCCTCTAAGTTTTGATTTTGCGGGTGCTGGTTTTGGATTTGGTTTCGCTGCGAAGAGCTCTCTGATACCCTCAGGTTCTTCATTGCTTGTAGGTATTTTTCTATGTTCTTTCTGGTTGCGCCTTCGTCGCTCATTTTGCGATGTTGCCAGTGTGCTTTGCTGATTTGCTTGAGAGGTGTGGTTTATATAGGGGTTGTTGTTGCTCTTCGCGGTGCCGAATAGTCAGGTGGCTTTTACTGTGGGTACAGTCGGTAGTGGTGAAACTATGCTAGCTTTAATCGTAGGCTGCTGTTTGTGATGAGCTAGATTCTTCGTACAGGCTGGGCCATGAAGCCATGAGGCGCACTACTGCGTGTCGGAGGTTTTTTGCCGCTTGGGCATTTCATTCTTCTCGAAGAATGTTCTCGCTTTACTGGGCGATTGTAATTTTTCCTGCTTGAGGAATGGCTCGGGATTTCTTTACCCTGATAAGCCAGAGAGATACGCGTTTCTACGTAATAGCGTAGGTTTACGCTTCGGGCGTTTTTGCCCTTGAGATGTGGCAAACTCTCGATGGAGTTTGCATCGAAGTTGTGATGCTTGAGAGACAAATAGGGGAAAGGAGCTGCATTAATTTGCAGGGATTACATTGGGTCTCACCTCGTTAAAACCTCACCCCCTGGATGGGGTTCCCCTGTGAGGAAAAGAGTATGAGCCCTTAGTTGCGGAATTTAAATCTAGGCTACAACAAAAGTAGAAGGAAGACTTCGCTTATGTTACCGCGTAGCCCTGGTACACTTGCTATGCAAAGTATCTCTTGAGGTTGTCCGCATTCCATGGATGCGGGAGTTCATTTCCATCCTCGTCACTGAGATGATAGGCTCCGGGCATGTTGCTCTTGGTGATGATGTAAGGTCCTTGCCATTTTGGCTCTAGTTTTCCCTTGCCCTCTGTTTTTGGGCTCCGGAGGAGTAGATCTCCTGGTGAGAAAGATTTATTTATCACCTTGCGGTCTCTCCATTTTTTTGTTTCGGTTTGATAGCTTTCCAAATTTTGGATGGCACTGACTCTGTCCATCTCCATCATGTCTTTCGATATTGCTATATCTTCGGAGCTTATCTCATGGGCTTCGGCTCTTGGGCCTTTGTATTTGATCTCATCAGGAGCAATGGCTTCGTCTCCGAAGAGTAGCTTGAAAGGGGAAAATTTTGTTACCCTTGATTCTGAGGTATTATGGGACCTGATGATCTTCGGCAGCTCATCTGCCCATTTGCCTTTTTTCTGGTTGAGAAGGCATTTTTTGACTCCTGTGAAGATTTGCTTATTCGCATTTTCGACAGCTCCGTTTAACTCCGGGTGATACACAGAGGCGAAGCGTGCGGTTGTTCCGATGCTTCGGCAATACTCTTTGAACTCGTAGCTATCGAACTGCTTGCCATTGTCAACTGTTATTTCTTGAGGTACCCCGAAGCGACACACTATATTTTGCCAAAAGAACTTGCGTATGGTTGACGCTGTGATGTTGACGATTGGTTTTGCTTCAATCCATTTTGTGAAATATTCCAGAGCGACTACTGCAAAGGTGTAGTTCCCTTGTGCTGCGGGTAACGGCCCGACAATGTCGATACCCCATCTCTGGAGGGGCCATGATGGTTGGATTATTTGTGTTGGCTGAGAAATGCCGGAGGGTTTGTTTGCGAATTTTTGACAGGCTTCGCATTTTCTGACTAGGTCTTGGGCATCTGTGAAGGCAGTGGGCCAAAAGAATCCCTGGCGAAGGGTTTTGGCACAGATTGATTTTATTCCGGCGTGGGCTCCGCAGATTCCTTCATGAATATCGCGGAGCACTTGATTCCCTTCTTCGCGACTGATGCACTTTAGCAGGGGTTTGCTGATGCTGGATCTGTACAGCTGATCATTGAGTATAATATAGTTTCTTGCTCTTGCTTTCATTCTCTTTTCTTCGGTTTCGTCAAGAGGTTCGTAGTAATCCCGAAGGTAAGTCATTATAGGTGATCTCCAGTCTTCGCTCTGTATGATGTTTACGAGCTTGATTTCCTTCTCAGGCGTTTTTATAGATGGTGAAGTTAGTGTCTCGAAGAAAACGTCTGGCGGCAGGGGTTCTTTTCTTGAAGCTGCTCTTGCTAAGGCATCTGCTTCATGATTATCGCTTCGTTCAAGATGGACGCAAGAGTAGCCTCTGAAATGCTTCTCGATGCTCCGGATTAAGTCCAAGTACTTGATCAGCTCTGGGTCTCGGGCCGTGAAAGTTTTGTCAATGTGGCCCTGGATGACTTTGGAGTCAGTGTGGATGACGAAGTTGAGGACGCCCAAAGCTCTTAGCTTTCTCAGTGCTAGCAATACTGCTTCGTATTCTGCGATGTTGTTTGTGCACTTGTCAGTTTCTTTGCTGAATTCAAGTCTGACTGCATATCTCAGTTTGATGCCCGAAGGGGAGATGAGGATTGCCGAAGCGCCAGCCCCTAGGTGACCCCATGCTCCGTCACATCTGATTTGCCAGGGTTACTCGAAAACTGGGCCCTCGGTGTAGGAGCTGGGCTCAGTCCAGTCTGCGATGAAATCGGCAAGGACTTGCCCGTTGATGGCACTTCGGCTTTCGAAGTCGACAACGTGTTCAGATAGTTCCGCTGCCCATTTGGAGATTCTTCCCGATGCCTCGCTGTTGCCGAACATTTCTGACAAAGGCTGGTTTGTGAGCACTTTTATTGTGTGAGCTTTGAAATAGTGCCTCAGCTTTCTTGAAACCATGACTACTGCATAGGCGATCTTTTCTAGCTCTGAATAGAACAATTTTGAGCCGGATAGGGCTTCAGAGACATAATAAACTGAGACTTGAATCTTTACTTCGATTCCCTTGTTGTTTGTCTTCGCTTGGGATTGGACCAGGGCCGCGCTCACTGCTCTGTGAGATGCGGCGACATACATGTACAGGGTTTCTTTTGCCTTCGGACTGGCGAAGGCTGTCATTTCATTCAGATACTTCTTCAGGTCAGCGAAGGCTTTTCTTTGAGTTTCTCCCCATTCGAATTTTCCGGAGCCTTTTAACACTTGAAAGAAAGCGAGACGTCTTTCGGCTGATCTTGAAATGAACCTGTTGAGCGCTGCAATTCTTCCGGTAAGCTTTTGCACATCTTTGATGGAAGTGGGCTCTTTCATGTTGAGGATGGCGTCTATCTTGTCGGGGTTAGCCTCTATACCCTTGATGGATACCAGGCAACCGAGTACTTTGCCCTTGGAAACTCCGAAGACGCATTTCTCTGGGTTTAGCTTGAGGTTTGCTTGTCTGAACTTGGCGAAGGTCTGAGCCAAGTGAGATATATGATCGCTTCGCTTATCGCTTTTTACGACGATGTCGTCGACATATACAAGTACTATTGTTCCTTCCATTTCTTGTAGTACTTCGGTAGTCATTCTACAGAATGTTGGCCCTGCGTTTTTCAACCCTTCGGGCATTCTCACGAAACAAAAAGTTCCGAAGGGGGTGATGAAACTTGTTTTCTCTTCGTCCTCTTTTCTCATGAAGATTTGATGATAGCCAGAGAAACAGTCCAGCAAGGAAAGCAACTCGGCTTCGGCTGCGGCATCTACTATCTTGTCGATGCGAGGCAGAGGGAAATCATCTTTTGGGCATGCCTTGTTTAAGTCGGTGAAATCTACGCACATTCTCCATTTCCCGTTCTTCTTCTTCACCGGGACTGTATTTGCTAGCCAGGTGGGGTACTTGACTTCTCTGATGACTCCGGCATCGAGGAGCCTTTGGACTTCGGCTTTTACAGCTGCGACTCTGTCGTCTGACATTTTTCTTAGCTTCTGCTTCTTCGGTTTGATCTTTGGATCAATGTCCAGCTTATGCTCAATTGTTTGTCTGCTTAAGCCTTGGAGGTCCTTTGATGACCATGCGAAGACGTCTTTGTTCTTGCGGAGCAGCTCTATGAGTTCTTCTTCTTCATTCTTTGGGAGGAGATCACTTATTATCACTGCTTGATCTAGGATGAGGTTGTCGAGCAGTACTCTTCTTGTTCCGTCCTTGTGGGTGATGCGAGGGTCTTCTTTGTCGAGCAACTTTTCTGGTACTAAGTGCTTGTGCTTTTCTTTTTTGTCTGGATCTTCGCTTACGACATACACATTATTTTGCCCTGGGGTTATTCCCTTCTCGATGTTCCTGGCTTCTTGCTGGTCCCCGAAGACTGTAATGACTCCCTTCGGCGAGGGCATTTTTATGACTAAGAATGAATTCCTGATGATAATATCGAAGGTGTTAATAACGCCTCTGCCGAAGATGGCGTTGTATGGGTAGTTCATTTCCACCACATCGAAAGTTATATGTTCGGTTCTGGGGTTTGATGTATCTCCGAAAGACACTGGCAGAGAGATTTTTCCAAGCGGGTTGATTCTTTTTCCCCCGAAGCCGTACAAAGGTGTGTCCGTAGGTTCAAGGAGTTTCCTGTCTAGCTTTAGACGGTCGAAGGTACTGGCGAAGATGATGTCCGAGGAAGCCCCATTGTCAACCAATATTTTGGTGACGTCCCATCCGTAGATGTTTGTTTTGATGACCATGGCGTCATTGTGCGGGTGTTTCTTGAGTTCACAACGTGATAGGTCTTCTTCGGTAAAAGTGATTGGCACGTGAGACCATTTCGTCTTTCTGACTGGAGCTGCGTTAAAGATTGTGTTTACTGCTCTGAAATATTCTCTTCGTTGTCTCTTTGACTCGAAGTCCGTTGAAGATCCTCCAGTGATTGGTAATATGGTGCCCAAGGATGGCAGTGGATCTGCGGGAGTTTGATGGCTTGACTCGGTCTTCGGTGAAGTTTGTGGGTTTTAAATTAGGACCCAAACCGGATAGTTGGACTTGACTATTTGGCTTTGCAATATATGCAGGGAATGGAGGGTCTGCCAACAAGGAGGATCTTGCAACAAGAAAATATGATCAAGAATCGGATGCTGCGAACTCTGGTGTGGCATTGCTAGCTCTTGTAGTACTGCTTCATGTTCCAACCTAAGGGATTAGTTAGTTTTAGGGTCTGAATCTCGGGAGTTGGGGGAAATGTAGAGCACAAACAAGCTTCCCAAGGCACCAATCCGGCAGTGGGCGAGGGAGGGGCAGCGACAGCGGTGCCGCCACAAGACGGAGAAACGAGCACGGCAGGATCTGGTAAGCCATCCCCAATCTCATTTTGAAGCAGTTTGAGAATGCTAATCATGGAGCTCACTGTCTGTTCCTTTTTCGTTCTATTGTTTTGGGACTCGTATCCAGAGCCTCTGGAGAAAGAATCTCCCCCGCAGGATCCGGAAGGAGAAGAGACCACTGCTGAGTCAGGTACTGTGCAGATACATCTCTAATTGTTTTATTTGTTTCTGTGCTTGTGAATGGCTTGCTGTGTGCTGGGTAGATGCAAATACTCTTTACCGGAACTAGTGCAGCAGAGACAGAGGGTTCCCACTACACCTAACACCTGCACTATCAGGCCCTCCACCCGCAGCTTGTCGTCGTCCTTGTTGTACGCCGGCGGGGTCTTGTAGGACGACATCGGTGGCGACGAGAGCAGCGCGGCGGAAAGGACAGGTCCCCTCACCCGCTCATCTCACCTGCGCCTTCATCTGCGCGGTGATGGCGGCCCCCTTCGGCCTTCAAATCGTCGCCTGCGGGTGCATCGGGCCGGCCACGAGCCCTGACACGGTCGCGAACCGCATGGCCCTCGTGCACCGTCAGCAGCAGCAGCACCGGCAGCGCGTCCCTGGCCCGCCCGGCTAGCACGTTCACGACCTCCGTCATCTGCTGCGGGCAGAGCGCGGATCCGTGTCGCCGTCTCGCCGAGCAGGCCGCGGTACGCGGCGCTGAAGCCCTGGTACGTGGCGCCATTCTGGACGCCACGGGACCACGTGCCGTCGCGGCTCCGGGACCGGAAGCCCTTCAGTCCAGGTACAGGTTATCGGAGGTGATCGGGTTCATCGCCATATATGGATGGATGGATGGATCGATGGACCGTCCGATCGTTATGAAACGAGATGAAATTATCTTACGACAAGCTAACAAATCGATGGGTCTGAAGCCATATAATGTGTTTTGATCTATTTATACCACCCGAGTTTAGCTTACAAACTATCTGTGATCCTGTGTTGTCAACTATATATCTTACCTGCGGTTGTTTCCATCTCTTTAACTGTTGTAAGACAAAGTGTACATGGTTTCGGTCATCTTTGGTGACTGTCGCATCGCTCCGAGACCCAAGGCATCATCCGAAATCAAGTGCTCGACCAATGCCGTTTCAGCAATCAGCCGGCTAGATGAACCTTTGCCGTTGAAAGACACAGGTCGAATTGCATTATTGCTAGTAGTTCGCACACCTTTACTGGAGAATCAAGTGTTTTGATGGGAGCAGAACAGAACCAAACTAACCAATTGACGGGTCTGAAGCTGTATTACTTGTGTTTTGATGTGATTTATCCACGAGCTTAGCCTACATATCTATCGATAGCGCAGGCGCAATCTTTTGCTTCTCCTACAGATGCAGTAGGAACCTGCAAGACCGCTTCAGAAAACAACAACAAAGAAAGTTATCGTCACGCCTTGACGGTTTGATACAGATGCATTATCAAGAGAGAAAGTAAGAGGAAGTGAATCGCTCGGTGCAGCGCTTAAATCGAGTTCGGCGGAAGATACTAATGAAAACAGCGCCCAGAGTCGATTCAAAACCCTTCGCCTTGGATGAAAGTGGAACAAATCAAAATCATCATTTCTCCAGCCCCGGCAGCACGTCCGGCTAACTGTTCGCCATCACTCCGTTGATCAGCTTGACTAGTTCGTCGCCATGAGTCGTCGCGATGTCCGCCATGAGTCGTCGCAATGTCCTTTGGCCGCTTCAGTCAGCCAGCTAGATGAGCCGCCTTGACCGCGTAGCAAGTCACAGATCGCATCGACACTAGCCTTTGCTATTCTTTCTCCACAACTTTAATGGCGAGTTGCACATGAGTACACTCTCTCCGTCGACTGTCGCTTTTAATCTTTTTAATGTTACGTTTGGCCGATGTCTTATTTAAATTTTTCATGCAAATATCAAAACAAATATGTCATGATTAAAGTATATTTAATGATAAAAAATCAAAAAGTATTTACATAAAAGTTTTGAATAAGACAAACGGTTAAACGTCTAAGAGTCAAAAGCGACATTTTTTTTGGAAGACAGAGTAAAACAACCGAGCCGCACACGAAACTGCCATTGACTACGCAAAACTTTTTTTTTTCGAGCAAAACGGGGGGGAGAGTTTCCCCACCTAATTTTTATTCGAAAGTGGCGCAAGTACAATGTACACACGCAGTACAGAATCGGGAGCAGGATGCCAGCGGCAGAGAAGAGATTACATGAATAGCTAAGAGGACATGGCAATGGAGGCCGAGAGGTGCAACCACCACTGAGCAAGATCAGCAATTTTGTCTGGCTTTTTGTATCGGTAGCCCCAAGCATCCAAGTCCTGCAGTAGGATCTTCATAGACGCCACCGTGCATTGATCGTCGTTGTTGAAAACCAGCGCATTGCGACAGTTCCACACTCGCCAAAGGAGCATGAGGAGGACATCAGGCCATACTGTTGACGGCAGTGAAGCAGGGGCGACGGCATCCCAGGGCCGCGACATGGTCGCCGGTCTTGTGTCGATCCCAATTCTTGAGAAGAAGGCCAGTGCTGCTGGACTACGCAAAACTTGCAAAGGAGTAACGTTAATGCAGCAGGTAATCGGCACCGCAGTATGCAGTTTTGCAAGAAACACACGTAAGGCCTGAGCTCGTAAGGCAGCTGTTCGGATACTTCTTTACATGTTCAGGCACTTCTGCATCTGTGTCCGCCTGAAAATCTCAGAGTTCAAGCGCTACATGTCAGTCAAAGCACGCAAGAAATGAACTGTTAATCGCGAGCGGGAGACCAGGATTTGTGCTACGCATCAACTTGCAGCGTTTTCTGTTTTCTCCTAATTTACAAGCCTTAAGCAAAAACGACGGGGTCAGGAATGTGATCTCCATGATCTGGACTCAATGACCATGGGCATGACCCCACCACATGCTGAACGTCCCCTGGCACCGACACGATCATGGCACGAACTTACCGTGCTTCCGACCTCCACTACTCTCACAGCCTGAACAAACTTGGACCCTGCGCTTACAAGAGAGAAAATAAGAGGAGGAAGGTGAATCGCTCAGTGGTTACCAACAACGTTTAGATCGAGTTCAGGGGGCAATAACCTTAATGAAGACAGCGCGCGGAAACTTCCCTAAAAAAAAAAAGAGCGCGCGGAAACTGACCAATTTAACTTCTACGTGACATAAGATTAGTCAAGATTAGTGATGTTCTCTGTTCAAAACCGTTTTGGATGAACGTGTAACGTAAAGGGCGAATCTAATCGCAAAAAAAAAAAACACGTAAAGGGCGAATCAAAATCATCATTAGTTCTCATGGCTCCGTTAATCAGCTTGATTAGTTTGTCGCCATGAGTAGTGGCATCACTCCATGTCCTTTGGCCGCTTCAGTCAGCCAGCTAGATGGTGGGTCGCCTTGACCGCAAGTCACAGATCGCATCTAGTATTAGCCATTGCTATTAATTCCTTTTGCACAACTTTAATGGCGAATCCTGCTGTGCATTATCAGGCACTGAGTTGCACTACAGGATTTGAGCTAATTCCCTACAGTGTGAGCATAAGTGGCCGACAGTTCTTAGAGTTTAGTACATTTGTTTTGAGTGGCTGACAGTTTTGTAGTTCAAATTTTCATATTTCCCAACAGTTTTAGCAAATTCCCTACAAACTCATTCCCTACAGTTTTCAAATCTATTTGGTAAATACATTGAAAACTGTCACCCATTTGTAGGAAAACTGTAGGGGATTGCTACAAATCTTGTAGTGTTGCGCACATGGGTAAAACAAACAGAGGTACGGTCGAACTGCCATTGACTAAACAAGACTTGCAGAGGAGTAGTAAGAACGATGTCGATATTCAAATTCAGCAATATGCAGCAGGTAAACCGCAGTATGTAGTATTGCAAGTAACACTCGTAAAGGCTGCTTTCAAAACAAAGAAGAATGCATTCTAAGGCTTGACTAGAGTTTGCTGTGAGTTGTTGCGTCGGTATTGCAAGTAACACTCGTAAAGGCTGCTTTCAAAACAAAGAAGAATGCATTCTAAGGCTTGACTAGAGTTTGCTGTGAGTTGTTGCGTCGCTCGACATGACTACATCTCCTGGTCCTTCACTTCCGCGTCCTCCCACAATCTTTCAGTTCAAGCGCTACAGATCACTCAAGAATGAACTGTTAATCGGAGATGAGGATTTGTGTTGCGCACCAACTTGCAGCATTTTATGTTTTTCTCCTTTTATTTGCATGCGTGCCTAAACACTACGACATCAGGAATATGATTTATATGATCCAGACTCCATGGGCACGCCCCACTACATATATGCTGAACGCACTTAGACAAGTAAACGTCAGAGTTGTCAGGCAAAAAGTAAGAAAGAGAACGCTGTTTGGCGCGTCTGCCTGCGCCAACTCCACTCCGGCTCCAAGGTTAGTTGTGGGGTCACTTGCATCTTTTCTCTCTCTGACATGTGACCTACCATTTGTGTTGGAGTCCACAAAAAGCTGATGTGTTGTAGGATTGAGCTGTAGGCTCAAAATGAGCTACACGCCATCTCGCGATGGCCTTGCTTTTAGCGTGCCTCTGACTTCTGCTACTTTCACGGACTGTACAAACTTAGGCTGTGCGCAACTTGAGATGAAAGAAAATGACTAGCTAAGCACAAGGTTTAGCACAAACATTAAACGTAAAAATATCAAGCAGGCTTGTAGTAGGATCCTATGATCACATCTCCAATGCATTTGCAGTGTGGAAATCAATAATAAGTATCAGATAGGCACGTACTTCCCCCATTCTGTTTCTATAACAATGATGATCTCAAATTTAAGGAGTGTTTGAAACCTTTAGAGATAATAGTTGCTAGTAATGGCTATTCATTAGCTGGATAACTATTATCCAGCAAGGGGATGCTTGAAACCTCTAATTATTAGCAAGCTATAGGGGGTTTGTAATCTTATTTGCTATCTAGCCATCTATTAGCTTCTATTATCTAGGTTGAGGTATCTAATGAGATAATTGTTGGGGTGTGTTTGAAACTTCTAACTATTAGCTGACCTTTAGCCACCTATTAGCTAGTATTAGTTGGGTTGAGAGAGCTAATAGGATAATTGTTAGTTGGAGTTGTAGCTAATAATTAGTTGGGCTATTGGCTTGGGTGTATGAAACCTCTAGTGTTAATTTTAGCAGCTAACTATTAGTTTAGAGGATTCAAACAAGGCCTTAGTTGGAAGGTTAGATAATAATTAGCTGGCTATTAGCCGGCCTATTTGAAACCTTTAATGCTTTAGCAGCTAACAATTATCTTTAAAGTTTTCAAGCAGAGAGCCCTAGAGTCATCAGCCACGCCCTCGCTCTCATATATCTGTACGTTAACTTCATAAAAGCATAATAAGTATTTGTCCACAAATATAAGGCTTTTCTGGTTCTATGAAATTACATAATTTTAAATAGAAAAATTTATACGACTATAATAGTTGGTTTGAGTGTTTGATGATGAATTGAGTAACATCATTGTTATGTTATCAATCCTGAAAAAATATCTTTGAACAAGATATAGAGATCCTTATTTGTAGACGGATGTTGTATTTCTCTAACCCCAGCAGGACGTCAGAGTAAGAGAAGGACTGTGCGTACCGGTACCACCCACCAGTCGGTCTCACCTTGGGTTAGGACTAGCTGTTCTAAACTCTTTTTTTTTTTTTTTGAATTCCTCTTGTATTATAATCACTCAGGATTACAATCCGATGCAAGAATGCAGGGGGTGTTCGTTGCTTTAGCATTTAGCATTTAGACATGTCACATCAAAAAGAATCTTATTATTTAAGAGTACTAAATAAAATTTAATGATAAAACCTTTTTACAGATAGGTACATCTTTACGAGACGAATCTAACGAGCCTAATTAATCTATATTTTGTTACAGTGATGCTACAGTAACCAGCGTCTAATCGCGGCTTACCTACCCTCGTTAGATTCGTCTCGCGATTTAGACCAGGGGTTCTGCAGTTAGTTTTGCAATTAAACTTTATTTAATACTTTTAAATGACAAGATTCTTCCCTCTAAATTTTAGATCCCATGCAACGAACACCCCCCGAGACACAAGATGGGGCAACATGCCACTCACCCATCTGTGCAGCTGACATTCCTTGCCTGGCAAGTTCATAAGATACTCTATTACAAACTCTACTTGCATAAGTAAACTTGAAATCTAAGAAATTACAACGTAAAACCTCTGTCTCTTTTAACAGCGCCATACAGGAGATCGCTGCTCATTCTTCATTTCCCACAGCCGCACTAGCTCTTGACAGTCTGTTTCCAGATGCACTTTCGTTACACCTCTGCGTGTTGCTAGTAGCAGGCCATCTCGGCATGCCAAGGCTTCAACTGTGATAGCATCATGCAATTTCCATAATGTGAAGTCTGGCCCCTGAGAAAAGAGCCATTGTGATCACGTAGAGCTGCCCCAGTTGCTCCTATCCTCGTTTCTTGGTTAAATGCGCCATCAACATTACATTTTACCCATCTGCTTTCAGGTGGCCTCCATTGTTGGAACAATTGCGTCCCTACCTTGCTCTTACATGGGTGCAGGATTTGCCAAGCTGTTCTAAACTCTTTTAGTATAGCACTTCACATCACCTCTGGTTCTCAGGTTAACGAGTTAGTTCCATCACCGAATGTCCTTTTGCATCAGCAGCTGGATGGAGTACCATGCATGAGCCATCACCGTAGCAGGTACAGTACCATATGTCGAATCCTCTAGTCATGACTTGTCGTTTCCACAACTTCAGGGTTTAATGCTGCCATGCTTATCGGCTAACCGTGTAGATCGAGCACGGGTAAATTAAAACAACATCGGCCCACACATGGTCGCACACACAAACTGACATTGACTACACACAACTGTGTTTTATCTATATATTCGCGTAAGGCTGGACACCATTGGAAGTGCAAAAGAAGCTAGCACTGTAGACAAGATGAACTCTGTAGACTCGAAACTCCATCAGACGATCCTCCTCCTCCTTGTTTCATACTTCTGCTCCTTCCACACTTATGTCAGCGGCAACATCAGCGCGCTATGCCACCCGGCCGATGCTTCCTCGCTGCTCCAGCTAAAGCGCTCCTTCCGCAACCCCAACCTCGCATCATGGCGACCTGGGACTGACTGCTGCCGCTGGGAGGCCGTGGCCAACACGGCCTCCGGGCGGGTGATCTCATTGGATCTCGGTTGGCGCGAGCTGCGGTGTCAGGGGCTCGACCCGGCTCTCTTTAACCTCACCTCGCTGAGATACCTCAGCATGGCAGGCACCGACTTCATGGGGGCAAGCTTGCCGTCCTTCGGGTTTGAGCTGCTTACCGAGATGGTCCACCTCGACTTCGGCAGTACCATGAATCTATTCGGTCAGCTCCCCATTGGCATAGCGCGGCTCAGAAAACTGGCCATGCTTCATTTTTCCTCCTATGGCGACACTAGCTTGTTCCTTGAGGAGCCGAGCTTTGAAACATTCGTCGCAAATCTTAGCAGCTTAAGAGACCTTTATCTTTTTGCAGTGGATATCTCAAGCACTGGAGACATATGGTCCACTCAGTGGCGAGTCTAGAGGCGGCCCACCTCCAGATTCGGCCGAACGACGGACCCCCACCTTCTCTATTTCGAGTTCTGCTGAGCGCGAACGAGCGACGAGACCGAGCGAGAGAGAGACTGGCGACTGCAAGGTTACGGCCGTCCAGCCCGTCCCGAGACTGCCTGCGGCGCCCTGCACAGCTGCGCGTGTCTGACTGTGGATCAATTTGTCTTCATAATCTGTATGGGTTGCGAATTTTGTGATTTTCGTGACTACAGTTTGAACATAGGCGCAAAGCAGAAACCGAAGGAATTGACGCTCGCCGGCAGCGATGTAGGACAGTGGGGAGGCCGAGAAGGAGCTAGCGCACTCAAGCCACGGCAGCACGGCCAGTGCAATTGCTGCCCAGCAACCTACATCAGGGCTAGTAAAACAGAACCTATTTGCTTGTGTAGCTACTTTAATCGAATATTTTGGGATAGGTTTAGGGCGCTGTTGGAAATTCTCGAACTTAATTAGCACGCCAAATGCAAGAGCACTTGTAATTTGTTGCTCAATGCAACCGTAAGCTCTTGTAATGCTGCCAAAATGTTGCTGAAATGAGGTCCAAATTATAAAATTCATGACAACATTAGATTTCGAAATTAATTAGTATTCATAAATATATAAATTATCTAGTTCAAAAAGTTATCCAAATACATCTTCAGTATGTTTTGGAGACATTATTAGCCTTAAAATTTCTGTTGCGATATGTCATGTTAAATTTGTTGTGCGGCGGGAAAAAAAATTCTGGCCCACCCTCACTTCCAACCCTAGACTCGCCACTGGGTCCACTGCTTTAGCAAACTCCACTCCTAGACTACAGACTTTATATTTGCAAACCGCACATTCAGAATCGGTATGCACCAGCATACCTTATCCGACGGACATCATTGCTTCAAGATTCGCGCCGGTCAAACACTCCATTCAGACAGTGTAGGTGTAGCTTTCTGTAGGCTTGCCTGGCGACTGACAAACTCATCCAGAACGTCATCTCTCTCTCACACAGGCAACTTGAATGCACTTCTTTTCTTTCCATCTTTCCATCTCTCTTTCTCTCACAACTTGACTGCACTCGTCTTCTCTCCATCCATTCTCTCTCTCTCTCTCCAAAGTTACATTGCACTTCTTTTATTTCCATTCTTTCAATGTTTACATGCACTCTCTCTGTTTACATGCACTCTCTCTCTACCTCTGCAGATGCACATCGCCACACCCACCCGTTCCGTTCTAAAATAGTACTAGGAGTACTGGCTACTTCGTCTCAAAGAAAAATGTATTGACTAGTACTTAGTACTACTAAGTTACAATCACTAAGTACTAGTAACGCTACATAAACTAAGGGAAAAAACTAACACTACATAAATTGCATTATTGAAGACATATAGTACTATTCACACTATGTGAGTATAGTGCATAATAAGACTACCACTAGGCCTTGCTCTAATAAGGCCCTCCACAGTGGGGAGCGGCTACCGATGCCCAAACTCTATTTTCCTGTTTTGGGCACCGCTCCCAACGCTGTGGCACACGATGCCCATGACAATCGGTGCTCAAAAAACAGGAATCGGAGCAAGTACTTGCGCCGGTGCCCGTAAAATAAAGAAACATTGTTTTACTGTATCACACAGGAATGGGTGTTGAATGCTGATTTATTTCTGACCTCTCCGACAGATAAAGAATACTTTATCCTGCCATGCAGTGCCAAATTTGCAGGGGCTTCGGTGCCTGCCGCTGTGCAGCTCACACTCCGCTCTCGTTTTTCCTTCTGAGGGGCCCAATTACTGTGCCGGAACCGCTCTCCACTGTGGAGGGCCTAAAACGGAAGGGTGCACAACATGATTATGACTATTCAGGTGATACACTTACCTCACCCTCACGGATGAACAGTCACAGCATCTATGTTCATAAATAAAAACACGTATCACATTCATTCAAAAAGAAAGAAGAAAAATAAAATGTATCACGGTCATGGCATCGTGAAACATCGTGATTATGCCAAAGTAGCAAAACAAAACATTAGTCTTGTACCCATCTTTTGCTTCAAGATCTACTCAAATAGACGGTCCACAATTATTCAAAACTACCGTAGCGGGAACCTTAAGTAATATTTAAAGTGTAACTAAATACTTAAATATATAATACCGTCAAAATTCAATAAAAAATTAACAATGTCATATAGTTAAAAATAAAAGTATTTATATTTTTGTACAACAAAACATGTACATCAATTTTTAGTATAAGTGCACCGAAACACTAACAAATTGTGCTAACAAAATACAGTACTACTAGTATATGAACTCTGGAAGGTGAAAACTACTACTAGTAGCGGTTACCAGGGAGTATGGGACGAGAGAGAGCCGTTCAAAAAAAAAAGGACGAGAGAGAGTCGAGAGGGAGAGAGAGAGAGAGAAGGGGCTGCTCGCTTTTGGTCAGTGAAGGCCGGGGCTAGTAGTACTAGGCTAGCAGAACATGAAGGCAGGCAGTCACATGCCGCATCTTGTGGGGTCAAAAATCCGAATCTCAATGCGTGATGAACGGTGAACGATAAGATATGCCAAAGCATACCGTTGTCACAACGAATTACTACCGTTTATATTTGTCTGCTTGTGGTCTGTTTGGGTCCATCCATCACTCCTTTTCACGCTCGATTCGTTAGTCCATATCAGCCTCTCCAGCAACGCAATTACTGGCGAGGTTCCAGGGTTTTTCGCTGATTTCCCTCTAAGTACTCTTGATCTGTCACAAAATGACTTTGAAGGGCAGTTTCCTACAAAGGTACTTCAGCTAAAGAATTTATTGAGCCTTGATGTCTCTGATAACCCCAGGCTTTCTGGCTACCTGCCAAGCTTTCCTGCTGGAAATGAACTAGAATCACTGAAGCTACAGGACACAAAATTTTCAGATGCCATGCCGGCGTCCGTTGTCAATCTCAAGTCTTTGAGTACTTTGTCTCTTATGACAAAAGGTATTTCTGAGCAGCTTTCCATAATAGGTATGCTTCCAGCTTTGCGTTTACAGTTTACTGGACTTAAAAGGATCATGCATAGAGAAGCCGCATTTTTCTTGGATTGGGGAACTTAGACATTTGGAAAGCCTGGGGATTGGAAAATACAACTTCTCTGAACCAATGCCCACCTGGATTAGTAACCTTACAAATTTGGGGGGTTTGACGCTCTACAGTTGCAACTTAATTGGTCCCATACCCTCCTGGGTTGGTAATTTGACCCAACTTGCGATAAGTTTCATGAGCAACTACCTCACTGGTGAGTTTCCACATACAAGTTTGATACTGCAGTTCTAATGTCATTGGGTCCTTTGAATAATTCAAAAGGTGCTTAAAGTAACACTCATGCTGTAACAGTTAAACACTATACGATGGTCCGCCCTCATTACTATTTTGAGTTCTATGCCATATATACATTCATAGTTGAAGAGTTGAATAACTTATTAATTCTAAGACAAAGTAATGCAGGCACAAACATTTTGATGTTAAATAGTGATGCCATGTTGCGATTTGCTTAGTTTACATAATGGCAATTCTGGTATGCACACATTTTTTGTTGAGAAAGTCATTACTCTGAATCAAAATTATTTTTTAACCAGCAGTCTACCTTTATATGCAGGCAAAATTCCAGGATACTTCTTCACTCTTCCAGAACTGAAGTACTTATATCTCTCATCAAATGAATTTGCTAGTCATCTGGAGGACATCGACAATCCTTTGTCTTCTTCCTTATCTATTATCGATTTAAGAGATAACCAAATTAGTGGATCAATACCTCCCTCATACCTTCAGCTGAAAAGTCTTGAAGAACTTAACCTTGATTCAAACAAATTGACCGGAATAGTAGACCTTAATTCTTTCTGGAGGCTAAAGAATCTCTATGCACTGTATTTATCTAACAACATGTTGTCAGTGATAGAAGAAGAAGGTAATTCTCTGTTTTCTTCGCTACCAACTGTCGTAGCCCTTGGGCTAGCATCTTGCAACCTTACAAAACTTCCAGATGTGCTGAGATATCTAGATAAGATTGAAAACCTAGATTTATCAAAAAATCATATTAGTGGTGTTCTACCAAGTTGGATATGGGAAAATTGGCAGGATCAACTAGGGTATTTGAATATCTCGCACAACATGTTTACTAGCCTAGAAAAGTCCCCCACTCTTGTTCCTTGGGTATCTTTATATGCTCTTGATCTTAGTAACAATAAATTTGAAGGAAACATACCAATACCACAATTAAAAACCAGAACCAAAATTATCTTGGATTACTCAAGCAATGACTTCAATGCCATTCTGCCGAACTTTGGGAAATATCTTGGAGAAACAACATATCTCGATGTGTCCAACAACAAACTAAATGGTCCTATACCAACTTCAGTTTGTAGTCCAAAAAAACTTCAGATCCTTGATTTATCTTACAACTACTTTAGTGGATCCATCCCACCGTGCTTAACACAGTGTAACTTGAAAGTACTGAAGTTAAGAGGTAATCAAGTCAAAGGAGCACTCCCAGACAATATAACAAAAACATGTATGCTTCAGACCATAGATTTGAGCAGGAACTACATAGAAGGGAAATTGCCTAGATCGTTATCCAATTGTCAAGACTTGGGCATACTTGATGTCAGTAACAATAAGATTGTTGATTCATTTCCATCCTGGTTGTGGGTACTACCCCAGCTTCGAGTTCTTGTTCTAAGAGCCAACCAATTCTTTGGCATGATTACGGATCTTCGAGAGAATGGCCAAAATAGGAATCTGTTATGGGCATGGGCCAGCGCCTAGGCCCAGCCGCAAGGCCCATTAGTGGCGGCTAGGGTTTGGGCAGCCGCCGCCGCTAGGATTGTTTGGAGAATAAGTTACTTAGGGGTCAAGTTAAGTTACTTAGGGGTCAAGTTAGCCCTCTCTATATAATGAGAGGATTGTAATCAGATTGGGACAGGAAAGTAATAGTAAGGGTTTAACCCTACAGCTCTCTCTCTCTCTCAAGCCGCCGCCGCCTCTCTCCCTCTCTCTTGCGCCTGCGCCTCCCTCTCCTTCAACCCTGGCCGCACCCCTCCTCCTCCATGGCTGCAATGGGGCAGCTGCCTTTTGATCATAACAACTTGGTATCCAGAGCCAAGGTTTCGATCGCTCCACCACCACCAAATTTTTTTTTCTACGCATCAGCACCGACTCTGGATCCAGACACCGCTTCGCAAAGTGAATTGATAGCAGATGCAATCAAGTGGATGGAGGATTCCTTGCGTGACATCAGAGAAATATTGAATCCAGATTTTTTGTCCTCGGTCCCTTCAACTCCATCACTGCCACCTTCAATGGAGGAATCGACACGTGACGCGGAGGATTTATTCTCATCTTTAATGGATGAGGAGACGACACAGCTACAACCCGATCGCTGTCCAGCCATCAACCTCGCCTCCAACAACAACAGCGGTACCAATGTACTGTTCATCCAATGAACAGTACCCGCGCTACTGTTCACGGATCAGATCTGGATGTTTCCACAATTGCGAACGTCATTCCGGTGTCGTCGGCCGATATTCTTGCATCGACGGGCAATTCTACACCTTTGGCGGCTCGTTCGGCACTGCACACCTTCTCGGACGACGACTCAACCTCTACTACCGCACCGGCCATCATCGTCACCTCCACAAACAGCGGCGCTGCTACTGTTCACGCGATGAACAGTAGCCGCGGAACTGTTCACGCGGCTGATCTCGTCTTTGCGCCTGATCTGGGCGCCATGGAGAAGACCGCCTTGGTCGTCTCCACCTGCATGGATGCCCTGACCGCCCTGAAACTCGCCCCGGCCTTCGTCGGCGACATGGAGATTGCAATAGAGGAGCCACATACCGCTGCAGATCCTACAATCATAGTAGATCTATCTACTAAGGAGACAACTGCTAATCAGGTTTGCAATGTTTATAAGAGATTAGATGGGTTTGCTCCTCTCTTGCCTATTGCCTTTGAATCAACAAATTGGATCTCGCAAAATTTTTTCGTTGCCTCTTCTGATTCTCGGAATTCCTCTGGATCACAACCTGATGGATCTATTATGAAACTCGGAGAGAATTTGATTGGATTCCACACTTTGAATTTGGGATTTTTCCGCAACGTAATTGATAAGTCTCAATTGGAGTTTCTTGGTGCTACAAGTCAGAAAGCCATATCTGAATGGAGCCATTCAATTCATCCACCAAAGGACTTTCTGGATTTTTTATTGATGGTTTCATGGTTCATCCTAATGGATCTGAATTGCTTGACGTTTTTACTTGGAGTTCTGAATTTACGGAGGTTCCATCAAGTTACGCTTCATCAACGTATAATTTTCGTTGCTAATTTCTATAAAGATCTATTGGGGATTTCTTGGTTGTCGGAACTCAATCCTATGGGGTGGAGTATTGCTTTTGGAAATGTGAATTTTGGACAGATATCCCTTCAAATTTATCTCTGCCGAAAGATGGAGAATATTACTATTACCTTGGCTGCACCTGCGGAATTTGACGGCGCCAAGGAGACCACCGCGGAGGAGCTGCACTATATCAAGTCCTTTTCTCAAATCTTTGGGGAGCAGGAATTCCAGGAGGTTTCGGTGATCACGACAAGGGGCTCGACATCGACAACTCGCCTCCTGTCGTCGCCTACGCGCCATGTTCAGAATCTTCCGATGTTCATCATCAACAACTCGGAAAACAGATTTGGATCTGAGGAGTTCACGCGCTATCTAGCCGCGTTCCTCCTAATCTTCATGAGGATGGGCGTCTCTATACCCCCGAACTTCACCAACAACATTATCGACACCAACAACATCACGCTCGACACCACTCAGGACAACAACTCATTCGACGCCATCAATATCTGTCAAGAGGATTTCTTTGATGCTATGGAGTTCATATTGGATCTCCCACCATCGATGGATTTGGATCAACATGACATCTCCAACAACCATATACTCCATCTTGAGGATGACGCGATAACTCTGAAAAGCGCCAAGGTGGTCAACTACAAGAACAACATGAATAGTAAGCAAAATATGTCTATCCCATTGTTGTTCAGTGTTATTTTGCTAGCACTATCACTCTTGCCAGCTTCCTTCGTCCATACCAAGGATCCAATCAACTCGGAGATTATCTGGTCTCCTAGACTCCTATGGACTACCTCCCACATTTGGCTTAGAGCAGGCGGCTCTAGCTTGGATGCATCTCTCAGGACGTCGGATTTTGATGCTTATGGTACCACAAAACATGGTGTCATGGGTGGGACTCATCTCTCCACCATCTTCGTCGGAGACAAGGATTTCATCTATAGGAGCATTACTGCCTCGACGTATTTCACTCCGTCAACTACGAGGGCTAAGTCCCCTAGCAACGGGGGACGCGATATGCAAATCCGCGTATTTCTCTCCAATTGCCAGGTGCACATACATGATGATTCGAGTGTTTCTCTGAGTTTTATTGATCTTCCGCTTGCAAATTCTCTGCATCTTCTTCTTCGACAAGTGGAGCATGGCTTGGCCTTGGCAATCATGGGAGGACCTCAGCATGTTCGCTCCATCTTCGACGTCATCGACATCACGAGTTCCCTCTACACCGACCATCGTCGCGACATGAGCCGAGACAAGGAGCTTGGCGATTTCTTTGCTTCTGTTGCGGCAGGAGTTGCGCCCCGCGCTTGGACGTTGCACGAGGGGCTCATCTTCTTCGACGAGCGCCTCTACCTCCCCGTCTCTTCGCCGATGCTACTTCGCTTCATCACCACCGTCATGCATCAAGGCAAGGAGGGCTATTTGCGGCAGCAAGCCATGGGGTTGCATATGCCAGACACCGTGGGCGTTTCACGCTACTTCCTCGCTTCGGTGCTGCTACTTCGGGAGCTTACTCAAGCTACGGTGGACAATGTGAACGTCAGGTTCGTAGATATGTTTGGCTGCAAGTTTCTCCTTGTCAATGGAGTTTCTTTTGGTATTCCGTCAGGCCTGGTGGCTGCTTCTCTTGCTGTCACAGATTATCGCATCCTATACGGCCATGGATTGGACTTGACGGCCCGACAACCCCGTCCAGTTAGCACTTTCAGGGTGCTTTTGGATGGATTTCTGCTGCCTACCAAGGAGGAGTTTGCTCACCATCAGTTCTCCATGCCTCCTCCTCCTGGTTCGGAATTCTCCATCGAGACGGGGGCGCCTAGGACATTATTGCCTATGGCGCCTACGACGCCGGCTGTGAGAGGATGTGACCCCCGCTCTCCATCACACATCTTCATCAACGTGGGCTACATCGGCAACCTCCGCTACTCCTTTGGGTTTCATATCGACCGCACTCGGCGTACTTTGCTCGACGACATGGTGCTTGGCATGGTGATTGTCAACATTGGACTTCGCGCTTCATCATCTTCATCGACTCCTCACTTCGGACAAGGGTGGCAAGCTTCCCAGCGCGAGGACGCGCTGGATTTCAAAGGCGGAGGAGATGTTATGGGCATGGGCCAGCGCCTAGGCCCAGCCGCAAGGCCCATTAGTGGCGGCTAGGGTTTGGGCAGCCACCGCCGCTAGGATTGCTTGGAGAATAAGTTACTTAGGGGTCAAGTTAAGTTACTTAGGGGTCAAGTTAGCCCTCTCTATATAATGAGAGAATTGTAATCAGATTGGGACAAGAAAGGAATAGTAAGGGTTTAACCCTACAGCTCTCTCTCTCTCTCAAGCCGCCGCCGCCTCTCTCCCTCTCTCTTGCGCCTGCGCCTCCCTCTCCTTCAACCCTGGCCGCACCCCTCCTCCTCCATGGCTGCAATGGGGCAGCTGCCTTTTGATCATAACAGAATCACTTCTCAAGTTTGCAAATACTTGATTTAGCCTTCAACAACTTCTCTGGAAACCTGTCAAAAGGATGGTTCAATGAACTGAAATCAATGATGATGAATGACAATGACCAGGGACAAGTTATAGGACATGAAACTGATTCATCGGAAGGATTCTATCAAGATACAATTACTATCACATTCAAAGGGTCTGATATCAGTTTTACCAAAATCCTTACCACCTTTAGAGTGATTGATTTATCTGGTAACTCATTCATCGGTACAATTCCTGAGTCAATTGGGAGGCTCGTAGCACTGCACGGACTTAATATGTCATACAACAAATTTACAGGAAACATTCCATCACAGCTAGGCAACTTGACTCAGTTGGAATCGATGGATCTATCTTGGAACCATCTTTCAGGGGAAATCCCACCGGAGTTCACCTCTTTGACTTCTCTTGCATGGTTGAATCTGTCGTACAACAATTTGACTGGACGAATACCTCAAGGAAACCAATTTTTATCGTTCCCAAATAGTTCCTTTGAAGGTAATAATGGGCTATGTGGAAGTCAAGTCTCTAAACAATGTGATATTCCAGCTCCAACAACTCCACGAGCATCATATCATCCAGAATCCAAAAGCTTGTGGCAGGAGAGACATGATACTATCCTTTTGTTCACCTTTGTCGGCTTGGGATTTGGTGTTGGCTTTGCATCAACAATCGTATTTCAACACTTTTACCGCATAGATGGATGGACTTTCAAGCATCGTGGAAGCCATATGTAATGCAGTTACGTAACATATTTCTGTTTTTATTTTCATGGAAAGGATAACCATATAAGTTTGTAATGCACTTGTTGTAATAAACTTTGCAGTGATATAAGGTTGCAGTATTCTATTTAATATAAACTTGTTGTAATAAATCTAGGTTGCAGTATTCATATGTACACAAAGTGCAGAAGAAAATTCCACGAAATCATAGATAGGCAAACAGGACAATGCATTTTTGAACCTAAAACCCTGGAGTATGCTCGCGGCTCGCCGAGCAGTGTGCGTTGGAGTCTTTCATGTAGCACCTCGGGAGGAGGCGGCAGATCATGAAGTAATCCTCGAGCAGCTACCTGTCAGCACCAAACCAGCATCGGCGCGTAGCAAAACATTTGCTAAGCATGAGTTCTCATCCGCTTCGCACCTCGGTCACCTTTCAAGAATTTGTTTCAGCAGAAGTGACGAAAGAACAATATTCAGGCCTCCGAGTTGCAAGATAACAGTATGCAACACAACTCTGGTTTAGTTGGTTCAAGTAAACCATGACCCGTCAGGTCCTGCTATAGTGCTATGTTGCCTCAAGAGCTCAAGATTCGAAGATTTCAGGACTGAGTTCACTAATGTCTTAAGTTCTGCTACATGCAGCGTCTTCTGAAGATTTAAGGACTGAATCCACTATCAAAGAGAAGTCACACAGCTTCAGCTAGCTTACACAATGACTTCAGGTCCCATTCAGTCAATTATTCTCTGATCTCCATATGCTTGTCAACGCTGTAATGTAATCGCCGCCGATCATCTTAATAGTACTGACATTGGACTCAGAATTTGCTGCAACTTTCGAGCTGGTTATAAAAAGTAAGGCATTTCTATGTTTTTGTCCTTTTTTTCTCCTGGAGAACTTTCAATCCAGATGTGGTCGCCTGTTAAAATTGTACTCCCTTCAGTATTTTATATATAACCAACATCAAATCTGATATAGAAAAAGCAGAGAGGATAGTTTGTAAGTGAAAATAGGAAGTTCAGACCCAACTAAACTGCAAGGTTCGTAATCAAAGTAGAGGGCAAAACATATCCACAAGCCACATCCCGGCCACGTTCTTAACCAACCTTTTAAGTTTCCCGCGTCAATTCGACAAAACGAGACGCTTCCGTCGCCATCTCCTGTGCCAAGCGGTAAGCCGCCGGGGTGACATTTCCTCGAACACTTGGTGGACGGAGCGCACGGTGACAAAGATGCTCGACTGCACACAACTCCCCCCAAGGCCGCACTGTCCCGATGGATACGATGCTCGAACCCCGTGAAATCCAGCAATCTCCGCGTCTTCGACAGCAACGTATGCTCGAACCCATGAAGGCCATGACTTGGGCCGTGTCACGTCGACGCTCGCAGGGAGGGAGGCGTTCCCCCCTATCCGGTTGTATGGGTGCATGGGTGGAGTGCCCGTCAGAATGGGCGTGGGTGGTAGGCGGTAGAGGTGGACCGTGGAGGCGTGGAGCCGGAGCTGCTGCGGAACGAGCTGCCGGGACTGGACATGGATCAGGGGATTCCCAAAGGGCCAATTGATCAGAGGATCCCCAAAGGACCAAACCTCTGTTGCGTGCAAACTGCAAAGTGCCATTGCCACGAAATAACCAGATCAAAAGTTACAACAAGTGAACTTCTCAGATGCTCAGGCATCAGGAAAGAATCAGCTTACAGAAAAATGGCACACTGCACACAAAACAACACCAATCAAACAAAGGGGGAAAAAAAACACGAATCAATGGTGTGCTCATCAATGGCGCGGCACACTATAATTACACACACTCTTTGAGCCCAGCTCTGCAATGGACTGGGCGGGAGGTGGCGAACGCGATCATCAAAATCAGTAGGGGCGCGTGGGCACGCACTTGTTCGGCTTGAACGCGAGCGGCCCAACGGAGTACGCGACGTTCTGGTACCCCTCGCCGCCGGTCCACTTCTTCCCTTCGTCGCGGAGCGGCGCACCGACCAAGCCGCCGTTGATGTTGGTGACGCCGTTGCACTTGGGGTCGGGCGACGAGAGCAGGCGCACGAAGCACGCCTTGAGCGGGTCGCTCTTGTAGTAGTCGCACAGGTGCTCCACGCCGAACTTGGCCAGGAAGTAGCCGTTCTCGTCGGCGGCGGCCTTCCGCCACGCCATCACCCGGTTCTTCTGGTCCCGGCACGTCACAATCACCTTCGCCCCCTGCAGCGGCGCCGCGCCGTCCAGCGACTGCGAGCCCCGCTTCGCGCAGCTCTGGCAGACCACCAGGCCCTCCACGCGCAGCTTGATCCGCTTGTTGTCGTCGTCCTTGTCGCCGGCCGGTGGCGGCGGGCTGGGGTAGGACGACTTCGGCGGCTGCGCGCTGTTGGGCGGCGGCGGTGGCGGGCTGTGGGGCGGCGGCGGCGGGCTGGAGTCGTAGCCGCTGGCCGCGGCGCCGGCAGCGAGGAGGGACACGAGGAGGGCGATGGGGAGGAGGCCCGCCATTGCTGCTTTGATCGAGCACTGCCTGCCGCTGGCTGTTGGGGATCGGTGGAGATGATTTGGGAGCTTTTGGCTGTGTGGAAATGGCGGGAGGCCCGCGCAGTTTATATACGTGACGAGGCGAGGGTCAGCGAGAAAACAAATGGTGCAGACGTGCGGCCATGTAGGGCGTGAGGGTGATCATTTGGTGGTCGGCTTGTCGCATTTCAGGCTACGTGAAGGCCTGTTTCTTTCGATCGGAGATTGCGCCAAGTTGCACTGCAGTGGACAATGATTGTAAAAGATTTGTGTGCTCATGATTAGCTTCTCTGTTGTTGCGGATTGTCGACAAGCCATGCCGTCGGTTAAGGAAATACAAAACGTGTGTGCCGGCATCCAGTGATTGCAGAATGAAGAAAAAAATAGCGCGAGAGGAAAAAGTATGTAGCGTAGATTTCAGAAATCGTGCAAGCCATCATGTACTTGGGAAAAGGCCGCACATATATATTGAACAGCATCCTCTCAAAATGCGAAAAGGAGAGGGAAAGATTTTTTTTTAATTTATTATATATGATAATAATGGTCACTGGGCCAAACAGAAGCAAAAGTAGTGGGCTACGTTGGGCTTTTTTGCTTGTGTCCTCAATCTAAGGAGACCCCCAGAAGCCAGAATCCATCTTGGGCCTTTCTAGGGAAAAGACACCCGGCTCATTTTAGCTATCGCAACCCAAATCCAACAAGAGCCTCGAATAAAAGCCCACCAGTGTTCGAGATTTCTCTCTCTTCCAATTGCCGACTTCGTTTTGCCCTGATCCACACGCACGCAGCCCCGTCCGCATCACGAATTTCCGCCCTGTCCTTTCGAACGCTCCCGAAACCCTAGACGTGCCCTTGAGCCCCATGTCGGGGTCGTACGGATCCGACGACTACCGCGGCGGCGGCGGCGGCGGTGGCTACGGCGGCCGAGGTCGCTTCTGGATCCCGTGACCTCTCTGCTCGTGTGTTTCTCTGGATCTGCTTCTGAGCGAGTGGTTCTTGCTTGTGCAGGTGGTGGCGGTGGCGGCCGTGGGCGAGGAGGCGGCGGTGGAGGAGGGTACGGTGGTGGTGGAGGTGGAGGAGGGTATGGAGGTGGCGGAGGAGGGTATGGCGGCGGCGGCGGCAGAGGTGGAGGCGGGGGATTCGGTGGCGGCGGGAGAGGTGGAGGTGGCCGCGGCGGCGGCGGCGGCGGGCGTGGAGGAGGACGCGAAGGCGACTGGGTTTGCCCGGATGCGAGGTTCGTTTCGAATTGCTTGTTCATCGATATCCTTTTGACTCGTGTGATTTAATTGTGTTATTATGGAATGTTCGGAAGTTATGCTGTGTAGTTGTGTCTCGGAACCTTTTTTTTCTTGTTTAGATTTCTACACAATTAGGCTATTGAGTCATGATTTGATCACGACATGGTATACTGTAGCTAAGCTTCCTGTTCCTTTTGTTGATTTGCAACCCCCGTGTAGGTGGATATAGTCCTGTGTTGTTTGCTTTGTCTGGACAAATGGAACTTCCATAAGATTGTATCAGAGCGTTGGTCTTCTTGTCACTGTGTTAACCCAAAAGTCTCATCGCTCTGTAAATTGATCTAAGCTAGGATGCTATTGATGACAATTGTCATTAACTGATGTATAAATTAGTTTAGGGTTTTATGTAGGGTTTAGGATATTTTGATGTCTACTGAGTATTTTAATTGTCCTCCTTCGATTCTTGATGCAGAAAACTTAAATATTTTAGTGTAACTGGTTCCTAAATGTATCTGTTTACTTACAAGATCTATGATTTATTTATCCAGCTGTGGCAATGTGAACTTTGCGAGGAGGACTGAGTGCAACAAGTGTGGGACGCCTTGCCCAAGTGGAGGCGCAGGCGGCGGTGGTGGTGGGGGATATAATAAGTCTGGTGGGGGTGGTGGAGGCTTCAATCGCGGTGGTGGTGATTATGGTTCTGGAGGAGGAAGTGGCTTCAACAGAGATGAGGTGGATTACAATTCTGGCGGCCGTGGTGGTGGTGGTGGTGGAGGATACAACCGAAGTGATCGCGGTTTTGATGACAACCGTGGTGGCAGAGGTGGTGGTTATGGGGGACGAGACCAGGAGAACAACCAGAGGGGAGGTGAAGGCGGTTACAATGCTGGTGGCTATGGACAAGCTCCCCCACAAGGGCCTCCGTCTTATGGTGGGCCTCCTGGTGACTATGGAGGCAACAATGCCTATGGTTCAGATTCTGCTGTGCCACCTCCCAATAACTATGGAGGTGGTCCAGGCTCATACCCACCAAGCTATGGTGCCCCCCCTCCAAACCCATATAGTGGTGGTGCCCCAGGGGGGCAAGGGAATTTACCGCCCACATATGATGGCGGGTACGGTGGTCGCTCTATGCCGGGGGGTGGAGCTTCTGGTGGTGCTCCACCATCTTATCATGGCAGCGGTGGCCATACAAGCAGTGCTGCCCCTGAGCCTGCTCAGAAGGTTAAGCAGTGTGATGAAAATTGCGATGAGACATGTGATAATGCAAGGATTTACATCTCAAATTTGCCTCCTGATGTCACTGTTGAGGAACTACAGGAACTATTTGGCGGAATTGGCATGGTATAATTTACTTTTACCTTTTCTTGATTTCCTTAGATTATTTTAGTGACTTAACAATTTGATGAACACGAATTAATGTTTAGAATGGTACTCCCTCTGGATCTTTTTTGTTGACTTTTGGTTAGTTCATTTGTGAACTAACTAATGTCGACAAAGAACAACCGGAGGGAGTAGGTATATGCACGGTATATTCTGTCTAACTGAATTCATTGCTTCTCTTTCCCCATCCATGCCTTGTCCTCAAATTATATCTTTCCCATTGTGATAGTTCTTTACTTGGCAGCTATTGCATCACGTTAATGAACTAGTGTTTGCAGTCTATCATCTGGTACTAATGTATTCACTGCTGATCTACTATGCACATTATTTTGACATCCAATACTTACTGATTCAATATTTAATGCACTAGTTTGTGCCCCCACCCCCCTTTTTTTTGTTTGAATGACAGGTGCTCATATATAGTGCATGTTACTCTGTCCGTTCCTTTTAAGTGTCATTCTCGCTTCCCAATGCAGCTTTCTGTCTTATCTCTCTCCTCCTTCACTGGTCATTGTTGTTGCTTTCTATTTTTTCATCTCTTTAATTACCGTGCCCGAGGCTAGAATGGCACTTGTTTTGGAACGGTGGGAGTGTTTTGTGGGGTAAAAAAAAGATCTATTCATTGATTATGTGATGTTACGTGCAAATAGTTCACCAGTCAGATCTGTACGTCAACAATGGTCTCTGACTGATGAAATCAGTTCTCTTTCCTTCTTATCATATTGAATAAAACTCAGTTGGTTTTACGTTATGGTAACTCCTTATGATCCTCTCACTGGCGCATCTTGCATTTATGTGTATTATCATTTTATAGTGCCAATCTGTGTGTCGCATTATGTTTGCTGCTTTTTGAATGCTTACAATTATTTGTTTAAAAGGTTGGGAGGATAAAGCAAAAACGTGGCTACAAAGATCAGTGGCCCTGGAACATAAAAATCTATACCGATGATTCTGGAAAAGCCAAAGGAGATGCTTGCCTTGCTTATGAAGATCCTTCTGCGGCTCATTCAGCTGGTGGATTCTACAACAGTAAGTTTGTTTTTCTTTTTTCATGATACCCACTCGTCCAATGCATTAGCCTAGTGCAGGTTGTAATGCTTCTATTATGTTCATGTTTCAGATTATGACATGAGAGGCTACAAAATCAGTGTTGTTATGGCTGAGAAATCAGCTCCCAGAGCGCCCTCTTATGGACATGGGTAAGTATATTACTATCTCCTTATATCTTTAAACACGAATTCTGGTGTTGTGTATCCAGTTAATTATCAAATTGTGCGTTATTCTAGATCATAGTATCTTGTATAATTCAATACTCTAGGGACTTGCAATGCAACTAACACATCATATCATCAATAACCAATGAATAATTCTACTAATCCCTTCACAAAAATGGTGTCTTGAGTGGTATAGGACGCATGCTGTTAACACTTTTTGGTTGGATATTGTTTGTGATTGAGTAAATAGTGATTGTACACTAGGCATCAGTAATGTAAAGACCAAATATCTGGAATTGTTTTGATACTTCAGGACAAATAATGTGAAGAAATTTTGTTTTGTTTCCCTCACTGTAATCTGTTCAACAAACCAATTTATCAATTAACCGATTGGAGGGGAAACAGGACAAGAATAATTTACATTTTCCTTGGGCTAGTGTTTTTGTGCTGTGAAACATATTCTTGTACATGTATCCTTGTGCAAAAGGTGAAGAAATAACCGTCAGTCTTAAGTATTCCCTCCCATCTTTTAATATGTGAAGGCCACCAAATTTATTTAAATTTAAACTAGATTATAGCTATTCCAAACGTCATATATTTTAGAACGAAGGTAGTATATGACCTCTAGAATAGCTAATCTAGTTTAAATTGAACGAAATTTGGTGTCCTAAACGTCATATATTTAAGAATGGAGCTGGTATTTAATAATTTTCAGTATTGAGAGATATGAGATCTCATGCCATGCTGTTTTTATCTTAGCGCTTGGGTGTATCTCACTGTGTAGGGTAAAAATAGATCACGATTCATGTGGATGTGATGCTTATATGAAATCCTATATACTGTTCATATATGGTTTGCAGTGGTGGTCGTGGTGGTGGCTATGGTGGCGGACGAAGGGATAATTTCAGAGATGGTGGCCATGGACCTAATCGAAACCAGGGTGGTGGCTCGCGCTCACGACCTTACTGAATACAGCTATTGTTGTTACTAAGACTGTCTTCTGTGAGAAAATCTTTATATTCCCGTTCTACGGATTTGTATTCTCATACAGGCGCATAAGGTAGGTTGTCTGCTTTCCTTGGACTTATGTTCCATTGTCATACACCAGTCTTGGTCGGATGTTTGTTTGCCCAAAGAATTGATGATATTATGTGAATTTTTCATAGAGGCAGCAGGATTTATGCTCCAAATGCTGATAGATTTGAGATGTTATTTCAGGTGAGTGCCAAACTGTTATGATTCTGTAATGTTCTGTTTTGTTTGTGATTGTTTACCTATATATATGTGCTCTCTTTTTTTTTTAATCTAATGCTTACATTCCACATGGTACCTCAGCCGGTGGATCACTCCTGTAAGCTTTGGATTTTGCTGTGGAGAACAGGTAGGGCGTTTTTATTACGCGATAGGTTTATCAGATTCCGTTTGTTTGGATGTAAAATAACCTACATAGATTTCTCCACATCCATGGCTATTTGGATGGATCTAGAGTTGAGCTTAGATATAGCATATAGTAGCTAGTAATATCCCTCGCACTTACGATCCAGTATATGATGTGAAAAGAAGCTTCTTGGGTGTTGCTAACGCTCTATTCCACCCGGACGTTGAAAAAGAATTGGGCAATGTACTTGAAATTTGGATCTGATATGCAGTTTGTGCAGCGTCTGATCCTCGGGCTTAGGGTACTGCTGGGCTGCCGCACGTGTCAGCGGGCACTGAACATCAGACGATCTGTGTCTATACCCTCGCACAGGGGTCTGACAGCGCTCCAACTGCAGTGCTTCTGCTCTTTCTGACGTATAATGGCACTTCGAATCCATGGGAGCAGCATTGTGTGAACTGGCACTTGCCTACGATTCAGCGGCTGTCGGCTGTTTGTTTCTAGGGGTTTAAATTTTAGAGGGGTCATATCAAAAAGAATCTTGTTATTTAGAAGTATTAAATAAAGTTTAATTCGCGAGACAAATCTAATAAGGGTAATTAAGCCGTGATTCTCGAAATGAGCATTTATCTGTTAAAAAGGTTTTGTCTTTAAATTTTATTTAAGGCTTCTAAATGATAAGATTCTCTTTCATTCTAGAGGTTTAAAATTTAGAGGGGTGGAAACGAACACCGCCTCAATTTACATTTACCTCGCACCAGTAGGCATGCTATGTTTTCCTAGTTAGCTAGGTGGTGGTTCCCATCACGTTCGTCCCTGCATTACGTTTCGACAGCATGGAGATTTCTAGCCCAGCCGGCTGGCGACAATCAAATTCGTGTCTTCATGCGTTTGAGTTTATTTTTTTACATCACAACATTTGTATCTGATTCCACATTGTATATCTCTGTATAGACCTTCACTTCTTCTATGAAGTTTATAGAAATGGAAAATCTTTTGCGTAGTTTCTATGAAACTGTGCACGCTAATCTGTTTTATGTACACGCCTAGGGAACTTAGCGAAACAGATGCTTGTCACATTTGATTCGTGCAACATCGTGACTGTTTAATCGCACTCGCTATAAGAAACCAGCTTCTTGGAAGAGGTTCACGGCGACGATATGTATTTGAGGAGCAGTGCTTGCAACGAATTTCTGACTGCTGCAATTGCATTGACGATAAGATGTGTCCTGCAAGAGATTTACGCGATGATGGGTGCACAGTGCCTGTAACAAATTTATGACACTTAACTGCGTTCACGTTAAGAAACCAGCGTCTTGCAAGCGACGTGTAATAAATTCCGATGTGCCAGAGGCCCAGAGCACGACTCTTTCCGGACCTACTCTTCCCGTCTCTGGTAGATTTTTTGTTCGCTATTAGCTGAGGTATTCGGAGGCCAGGCTTTAAATTTCCCAGCATTTGCACTGTCCGATCGTCCCCTGCCCTTAGCACTGTCATCAAACAAGGACCGCATATCGTAGAGAGCACTTGGCACTCTCCGTTCGTCCTGAAACGTGCCTTGCCTCTGCATAAATTTTCTCATAGTATTGGAAAACTAGTGAAAATATCCTCTACAAGAAAGAACATTGTGTGCGGCGCTATCTCCTTTTGCTACTCGTTTTATTCTTCCCTTCAAACTTCCTAGACCCTGCCCTGCCCTTTCCTCTCTGCTTGGGTTTCTTCTGAGCCTTGTTGCCCCTCTCTTTCCTCTGGTCTAAGTCACTTGCATCGCCATCCGAAGAGCCTTCACCATCGGTCTCTGCAAACCCAGTAAGCTTCTCATACTCGTCTTCATCGATCTCTCCTCGCTTCAGCTTCTTCAAAAGCCGGTACTCGTGTGTCAACTCATCCAAGTCCTCCTTGGTTTGGACTGATTGGCGTTGTTTACCTGTCTTCTTCCGCTTTGGTTTCTCGGGCTTCTCTGGAGCTCTCTTCTTCTCTGGTTTTGGATTCTGAGCTTCCTCTTCAGCTTTCCTTTTCAGTGCCTTCTTGCGCTGTTTCTCTCGAGCTTTATCCCTACAGTGAACCAGGCCAGAAACATGTCAAGCTCAATACAATCAAGAAAAACCAGTGTTGCCTTTCAACTACAATCGCCAATAAGCTCAATGTTCACACAACAAAAAGGTGGGGGGAAAAACTTTAATGTTCACACTTGAATCGCAAAACAGTCACATTATCATTCTGATGTGACTAGTATACAAGTTATCATTCAGCTATAAACTCTCAACTGCTAAAAGTTACAACACTTTCACAGCAGATCCTAGCATTGTCAGTGAATTGGCTGAAACAAAATCAGAAGGGCAGCAGAAAAAAATGCAAATTATCTTATGTTTGTGGATGGAGTTCTTACTTGTACTTGATTTGTGTAACATCAATGCCATGAATTGGAACAAATCCCTCTAGTGAAAGAGAATGATGCTTCACTTCTGGCATGGATGGTATCTGGAGTAAACCATACTCCATTGCTAACCTCCCAATCTCGAGGTCTTTCCACTGGAAAATGTAAGAGCAGTGATGCTCCTTGTATGCTCGAATGAATGAAACAAATGCTCTTAGTCCTTTCTCCATGACATTACGATCTTCGAGTGCAGCAGTCCTAATCTGCAGAACAAATAGTGTATCGGTTGCTCATCAATTAACTGGTCTCCAAAGTCTTACAGTAACCTTTCTGGATTTGGATACTGTAATAGCATGATGGGACTGATGTTGTGGTATATCTCGACTCAAATCTAGACACCTAAATGTTTTTATACAAGGGAAACCCACCTGTGGTACAACATCTTCAATGTCTGTTGGGCACTCCCTTTCGGTGAGAGGAACACCTCGACGCTTCAAGAACTCAACATAAGCATCCTCCTGCAGTGCAAGTAAACAAAGATCATTTTTTTATTCTGAATAAGACTGAATCTCTACTTACATAGTTACATGTGCATAGACAGCATAGACAACTAAATTCAATTACTGGCATCCGCTTATATAATAAGAAGTCCAAATGCAGAACAAGTACCTTTGGTAAGAGGAATACAATTGCATCTCCTTCCTGATCATAGCGTGCGGTACGACCAGCTCTATGTACGAAAACATTGGGATCTTGAGGTGGATCATACTGGATGAAAGACATATATTTCTCTCTCAGTTAATAACCAAACATAAGTAAATGCTTTAGGGAGGCAAGTGTAGAATATAACCTGCACAATCTGATCAACATGTGGTATGTCAAGACCCCTTGCTGCAACATCAGTGCAGACAAGAATACCACTTGAAAGAGCAGAAAATGATGCTAATGCTTTCTCTCGAGGGCCCTACAGATAACAAAGTACAGGACGGTAGAAATAAGAATGAATAGAGTCAATGGAAAGTAAGTTATACATAGCCTAGCCTCCATATCTATCGGAATTCAATTGAGCAAAAATGAAAACTATCAGGTTTTGCAATAACCTGTTTCATCTTTCCATGGTAAGGAATTATTGGAGAACCTTTTAGCGAGTTCAGCAGTGGAAGAACAACAGCCCAGTAATCTACACAGGCACATGTTGCAAAATATCTGCAGTCAAGAAGTATAGAAGAGTCTACAAATTAGCCATTGGCTGCACTTAACAAACAAAGGCAAATGGGCAACATAAATTTCAGTTTAGCATGTACTTACACCATTATTTTCTTTCTGCTATTCTGCACAAGGAAATCAACAAGCTGCGATGACTTCTTTGATGCTTCACATATCACATACTGCATCAAAACAAGCTAATGATTTGTATGCACTACTCACAAATACGAGCCAATCAACACTCATGATCATAATAACAGGGGAAAAAACTATCACAAAAGATCAATTGACAGTGGTAACCATCAACAAATCCAGTTGTTTTTACAAAAGTATCTATTCACACCTCCAATCGAAGCCCCACTGGTGTTTTGGATGGCCCATGCTCTGAGTGACCAGCATCTTTAGTAGTCAGTTTTGACTCTGCCTTAACCCCAACCCTCACAGGATTTCGCAACCCTGCTTTGGCCAGCTCATCGACAGCCTCAGTCTGAGTAGCCGAGAAAAGACCAGTTCTCCTTAGTTTCGGCAACTTTGAGATAATTGAGGTAACCTGCTTTTGGAACCCCAGGTCCAAGAGCCTATCAGCTTCATCCAGGATCAAAATCTGCTTCCCAAACATGTACAAAAGAGTTGGAGACAACATGAGTACATCACAATTACAACAAAGCAGAAGAAAAGAATCGCATATGAACTTCAATTGTTTCATGAACCACCTCAAGATTCTTGAAGCCCAGAGTGTCCACTTGGTCCATAATATCAACCAGCTTCCCGGGAGTGCCCACCAGTATGTTTGCTCCTTCGTCCTCCATTTTCTTGAGATCTACCTTGATGTCCGTACCGCCAACCAGGAGGATGGACGACATGCCTTTCAGAGTCGCGAAGAAGGGCTTCGCCACATTGTATATCTGCGTGGATAATTCTCTCGTGGGAGAGATGATGATGGCGAGAACCTGCAAAAACTCAATTCATTTAATGGTCACAGCACAAGTGCAAAAATTTGTATGATAGCACAAGAACAGAGCAGAGGCTCCAGGAGGTCACTGGAGCTATGAGTTGACCTCGTGAGGCCTGGGCGGGGAAGAGAGGCGGCGGAGAATCTCAACGACAGGGACAACGAATGCGAGGGTCTTCCCGGAACCGGTGGCGGCGTCGACGGCGACGTCCTTGTGCGAGAGGAGCAGCGGGATGGTTGCCTCCTGCACGGGCGTGCACCAGTGGAAGCCGCCGCGGTCCAGGGCCTCCACTACCTCCTCGGAGAGCGCGGGTGACAGCTCTGAGAACCGCTGCTCCGTCAGCGCGCGGTTCCTGGCGGCTGCCGCCGCCGGCGTGGAAGGGGCCATGGGGAGCGCGGTGCTTTGCTTAGGGTTGGAGGGTTTAGCGCTTTGGTTGATGGCGGGTTGCGGCTCGAGCGAAACGACGGTCATAAACGGGTCGGGTATTGTTACGTATTCCACTGTCAGAGGCGTAAACAGGGTGTGCAGGATTACGTATTCCATGATCGGAGGCGTATTTCGATATACCGTATTAGCAACTGAAAGCACTCAAAGCAGCAATTACTTGAGCTTGATTTGCATACATTACCCGATCTGGAAGGAGTACTTGTACATAATGACGCGTGCACATGATACATGAGTATTTTTTTCGAATAATTACACGAGTATATTTCGCTTCGATTGCTTAAGGTGCCATCTCAACGTAGTATATAAACCATCACAGACAACCCAAGGGAGAAAAATTCATTGTGCTAGCTCGTCTTCATTTTCATTGAGCGGATGGAACTGTAGCGGCACTGCCTTGCTCATTCCCATTCTGCTCTTCTACGTCACCACCCTAGGAAGAACACATAACAAAAAAAGAATTGACGATGAAACGGCCTTAGTTGCATGCAGAAATTGGGTGATTTTGACGATTTACCTCATCATCTGGGACCGTCACTGTCTTCACTTGCGCAACAATGACTGTAATGTCATCCATCTTACCACCTGCACTAACAAAATCCGGGCACTATGAGCTTACTGATTTACTCTATTATACTACATAACACCTAGTAAAGAGCTTGTGCATGCCTATCAGTTTGGCACCAAGTAGTTTCTTCCACCAGGGAACATCGAAACCCTGCAAGTAAGTAACCCCGGTGAAACATGTCGCATTATCATGTGATGTGAAGAATGACACGAAACAGGGAGTATTATCATCCATTGTGTTCGTATCGCACCTTACTCCGAGCCTCCATTGAATAGGGCGAATCAAATGTGACATCCACTGAATGTTTCCTTGCAAGCTCTGCCAGTGCTTTTGCTGCAGAGATGATTATCATGCCCTCAGAAGGAATAGAATACGTGGTTTGATTACCTCATTTACAGAAGAGAAAAAATTACCAGCTTCATCTACTCCTGGAGATTCAGAGACGACGGAAATAATCTCTTGATCAAAGATATTGTCAAAAAGTCCATCTGAACCACTAACAATCATATCACCCTCCACAAGATTTACACTGCAAACCTGATAGATAACGGATGGATCAAAATAAAAAAGCAGTAGACTTCAAACAACATTCCAATCATCCACGGTTGTATTGCCCTAATTGGATCTGACGATAACCAGCAAGAGTGCACATATATTGGCTATTAGATTGAACTACATCATAGGCATTCAATATTCAACAAAAATCCAAAACATTGGGCCTTCCTAATTCATTGACTTTCTTAGTTTCATATGTCAAGTAGCCAACTGTAAGTAACCTTTTGAGTCAGTGTGATATAGCTGTCCCTTCAACATTCATAATTAAAATTCATTAGAAGGCACATACTACTGCATCCTGATATGTTTGCCCAGTTGCCTCAGAGCTTATCTGGTATGGACAGTCGAAGTAATGTTCTTGAGGGCATGTAGAGAACATCACTTTCCCTAGTGTGTAATATGGGCGAAACAAACGTTAGATTGAATCTGGTACAATTTGGCATGTTTAGGTACAATTTACTCAGGTTCACCTTTTCTAATTACTTTCAGGCCACAATCTCCAACACTTGCAATTTTTAGTGTCCCCGTCTTCTCGAGCATTGCGATGATTCTATTTCCATTGCAAAAAAAAAAATGCATAATTATTTGAGTATCACACATAAATAGGATCTGCAAGGATGTATCATGTAACACTGTACAAATACATCTTACACTGTTGCAGATCCAACAGAAGAAGTTGCAGCATGAGCTTTCATCAGAAGAATTTGAGGATCGTTATTGATCTGCAATTCCCATGTGATGTGTGAATTTGTTACCAACTCACAGCGTAAATGAGCTGGCACTCAGACATAAAAATAATTTTTTCTGTTGAATATCACAAGGTACCTCCTCATCATTGAGAAAATTGGAGCTGTTTCTTATTAGTTCTCGAGAAAACAGAGCTGGATTGATATCCTTTTCTGCCCATCTGTCAGTAGACAAGAGAATGACTAGCAGGATAAAAACCATGTGTTAATGCATATTACTAAAAGCAAAATATAATTACTGAAGTTCGCAAGAAAATATACATTACTGAAAGTTTCTGCAGTAAAATGGGGAAAAAGTGAAGCATTAGGTTCACCACAGCAATCTCTTTTGTGGGCAAAAAATCATTGTACCAAAAATTTGACCCACCCTGAAACACCATCTGCAATGGCAAATACTCCACCAGCATCGCTTTTTGCAAAGAAAGCATCTTCTCCGCCACTCGCAGCCTTGAAAATAAGAAAAAAAAAACAATTTGGCAAGTTCAATTCCCATAAAGTTAGAAAAGGCAGAGAGCTGTATGAGCAACTAGAATATGTTTTGGAAATAAATGTCTGACCTTTCTTGGGTGTGGGATTAGATGAGTACCAATGGATAACACAGCCTCCGACCTAAAATCACGTCATATTAACAAGTCCAAAGTTACTCTCTGATGGAATACTGAATAACTGAGGGTCATAATTTGCGTCAAAAAAAACTTGAGGGTCATTATTAGCAGAACAACAATTGTTCCATCAGTAAGCTAGAGCAAGAAACTTCGTTTTGCACCTTGATGTGCGAGCTGACAGTAGTTAGAACTAGAAGCCACCAGAGTAAATCAGCACAGATAGCAACACTAGAAATACATCTAAGGAGACATACTACTACATTCACACATGATGGGTTGATGGTAGAAACTGCTCGAAATCGGATGGGCCACGGTACATTGTGGAGCCATTTCTAAACATAAAGGCCTAAATTTTTCTCACAAGAGTGACGAGGCGAATATTTTTCCCTAAGTGATCATGCAAAGTTTATATGGTAGAGCTTTCTGCCCTTATCCTGTCAATTGGTCTAAGCCGAACTTGAATATCGTGCCATTATATTTTCTGAATCACCTTGAAGTTACAAAATTTAGTGTACGAGAAGGTGAAAGTTAGCAAGGAATAACCGATTGACTATACTTACTTCAATTACTAACATACTGTTATGTAGAACTATTGTTCTACTTTCCAAAGAACCGGAAGTAACCAATCATCAATGAATTGGTATAAATTTCTCGCACAAAAGCGAAGAAAAAATAAGAGGTCCAAGTCTCTTAAGAAGGGGGCATACTTGGCCGCGCGAATTGGAGAGAAGCAGGGGCGGCGAAGTGGAGAATGAGGAGACAGGATAGGGGTGCGGAGGCGAGGGGGCGAAAGGCGGGAAGCAGGGGAGGCCGCCATTGTAATCTCGCTTCGGTCTCTGGTGGCGAATGCGAAGCGCTGCTGGTGGAGAGGAGAGGTGGCGGGCAGGCCTGGCCACATCCATCCGTATCTTTCTTCAGTTTTGGTCCCTGATCTTTCCTATTTTTGCGGCAACCTTTATAGATGCTAGATTTGCACTAGCGAGGTATGGAAGGAATACCATCGTGACAATGAATAATAGTATGGTGTAGAGTGGATACTATATTGCAACCGTGTTACTGTAACAAATCAAATTCCACTTGACGAATTTGAGTGAAGAAATGTTACTACACCTTCATGATACCTCATTGGATGTGACCATTCATCAATATACACATGCTCACTTCGTTATTATTGGGGTTCCATTTGGTTGTGTCATATTTCTCCAAGAGACATAAAGGCATATTGTTTTTTTTTACTGTGGAACTGATTTTAGTAGTTACTGGTTTCTGAAACACGAAGCTATTTTTGTTTGTGCTCCAAAAAAACATAAAACAGTTTGAGAGAGTTTCCGTGTCTAGCGAAAAAGTAACACTATTTATTTAAGTTTCTTTTGTTTCTTGCAGAAATCTGAAATTAAGATTCCTACAAAATACACCATGGGCGAAGCTACATAAAGCTAAGGTGGTGCCATGGCACCATGTTAAATCAAATATCACTATTAACACTAAAATTCCTATCAAATACACCATGGGCGAAGCGACATGAAGCTAAGGTGGTGCCATGGGACCATGTTAAATCAAATCTCACTACTAACAAGCTTATTTTCATCATAAATTTGTTCCTTAAAATCAACTTATGCTGCATGGCACCACTATGGGTTTCATTCTACCTTCGATACTGAAATAGTACATCTTTCCAACGTGATCAAAGTTTCCATTATAATTCGGTTATCATCTTTCCAAGAGTGAAGCGATTGACTGAAGGTTAACATGACAAACGCAGGGGTCATATAAAAAAGACAAAATAAAAAGTGGCTCGGACATTGGAAACCGCAACCGAGCTCAAACGGAGAGCGAGCCGCTTTAGGATTCGCGCAAGCACGATCAGCGCCCACCCATCCAAAACAACCACGCCACGCCGTCGCCGTCCATTGTCCCGAAGGCACGGCGACTCCGATCACCACCGCCACCGCCATCGTCACCGCCGCAGCCGAGGCTAGCTCGCCGGGGAGCCATGTCGCGGTCCATGAGCATGAGGTCGCGCCGCGATCTGCCTCCTCCCGAGAAGGTGAGGGATCCCTTTTTCATGTTCATCCATTCCTTCTGGCCTCTGCTCACGTCCCCAATGTGCGGTGAGCTCGGTTGGAGTGAGACGCCTTACGTTGGCGCGAGCGAGCTTGGATTTATGATGCGCACGCGATTGGATAATTGGATCTCGGCGGGGTGGCGGGCTAGCGGCATCTGCGCTCCAGAGGAGTTGCTTGGCATGGCAAATTTGTTGGAACTAGGGTTCAAGCACCAATTTGTGCTCAATGCCTGTATTACAAGGATGCTGGGGACACCGGATGAAATTTTAATATGTATGCTGGTTTTGGCTCGGTTGAACTTAGGTGTCCATTGATGGAGTTGTATACGAACGAGTAATCTTGGATTAAATCTCATTGTTGATGCCTTTTACATTGACAGATCCAAGTGACCTTGCCACCAGCATTGGTGATTTTCTTCATTCAGTTAAACCGAACCTAGCAATGCTTTTACCTTGGAACTCTGAGATTTCCTCGCTATTATTGTATTCCCTCGTGAAAATTTATTGGATACATAGGGAGTTATCATTATCCTTTAATAGGAAAGCAGCGTTTTGGAAAGTAATAGATGTCGTGATTTGAGGGTGAAAAAAATTCATGGAGTAATTTCCCTACAACCTGTTGTTTCGTGTTACCAAATGGCACCATGTCTTAACTTCTCTGAAGTATTTCTCCACTTGAACTGCATTAGCTATTAAACTTGTGCTTCCTTGGCATCATTAAATTCCTCGCTATTATTATATTCTGTAAAGTATGTTCACGCATAGGGCATGTGAATCAATTACTGATTAATTTTTTAATGGTGAAATATATTTTTCAGACAATCGAAAAGCTAGAGAATATGGTGGATGGAGGAAATTACTACGAAGCGCAGCAAATGTACAAGTCAACCAGTGCCAGGTACTGTTTATATCATATGATAATCTTATGCTTCAGCCTATTTTAAAATTTGTATTATATGATGCAGATGAACTGTCCATATACTGGGGTCAAATGAACAATGCATATTGTACAGAGTAATTTTGGAAAAAAAAACAACATTTGGAGATATATACCGTACAAAAATAGTAAAAATCAATGGTTATTTTAAACTGATTTAAAATAACCTGAGGATATTTACTGTTGATAAATCTATCAAGAATCAATCGGGGAAACAATGTGGCTTCTTGGATCAAAATATACCAGTAACCATCGTAACTAGTTTAGCACATCTTCTATAGGTATATTGCTGTTCAGAAGTATTCGGAGGCCTTGGACATCCTTCAGTCAGGTGCTTTGGTGCAATTGAAGCATGGACAGGTTACTTTCTTGGCCTATAATATACGAGCTCAAGTTTAAAGACGTTTTCAACAGCTAATTTCACATATCTTTGTACCCTCCTATTGTGGCTCGTATTATTATCATGTATTCACATTACAATATTTTAGGTACCCTGTTGATGTGGCTCTTGTTGGGTCTCATCTCCTGCCTACCCTAACTTGCTTGGGACAAAAGGCTTTGTTGTTATTGTTGAAGAGATCTTAATGTACATATTTTTTTCTAACAATTTCAGGTAACCTGTGGTGCTGAACTTGCTGTCATGTTCGTGGATACCCTTATCAAGGGAGGGCTTCCTTATAATGAAGAAAACTTTGGTCGGTCCTTTTTCTTTTCATTCAGCACAGTACAGAAATTATTTTTATGGTGTAAATTAAGATTTCTTAAGCTTATCAGTTTACCTTTAAAATTTTCTATTCTGCCTTTAGCAAATCGGATTATACTCGATCCATGCATTTGATTTTTCAGCATACTTCTAGCAAGTCCGTATGCAAAAAGAGATTGCAGAACATGTCATATAGAAACTGTTATCATTCCTTTTATCGTTCAAAAATCAACTGAATAAAGTACTCTTCCTTTAAGAAAGTAGAATATGCAATAAATTTGGTCTATGGATATCACATTTTGTGATTGTAACCATATTGTATAACTATGACGTGCTATGATTTTGATTAAGGGATTTTTTTCTACCGGACACCGTTCAATCGTGGTTTCGTCTCCTGGACACGGCAACTTCCTATTTTGTCTCTTGGACACTGAGACAAATGAAGTTGTCTGTAGGACACTACAGCAGAAGACATGGCTATTATCAAACTTTTATCTCAATACATAAAATACATTGCAACTTGAAATTTAGCACAAAATACTTTGGTCCATTCCCTGTCTGTGTTTTTTTTACAGATTTATTGCTGACTTTTTGCATCGCTTTTTAGCTAGGTAAATATTTATTTTAAATTAAACTATACAAACAATTAGAAAAAATCAATAAAAAAATACATGGATAGAAAATATAAAAAAAATATCTTTGTGACGATTTCAAGTTGTAAAGTATTTTGTGCTTTGAGATAAAAATATTGATAATATCCACTTCTCCTGCTATAGCGTGCTACAGATAAATATCACAATTTCTTTGTGCCCTAGAGACAAAAAATTGAGTTACAGTGTCCTAGAGACAAAACCATGTTTGTTGGATGTCCCACACACAAATTTCCGTTTGATTAATTAGATCACATTTGTGATTGTAACTATATTGTATAACCTTAGATCGTATCAGAAGGATGTACGAGGCTTTCCCCAGGATATCTGTTCCCCATTTCCTTGGGGATGACTATGACGATGATGGTCAGAAATTATCCGAAGCTATTTCTTCTGCAAAAGTGCGTGCAGAGAGTTGTTCATCATTCTTGAAAGCTGCTATCAGGTAAGGCTACACTAATTTTACTAAATGCGAGTGAGTCATTCATGATTGCAGTTGAACGTCAAATATTTCATCCGAAGCGGTGCTAAGTGGATTTCAGTGTTTAGACTTTGTGCTGAAAGCCATGGATAATTGGACTTAAGAGCTGTAACTCCATTGCGTGAATGTTATTGACCAAGCAGAGAAGTTTGATGAATCTATTGAGGTTTTTGTGATTGTAAAATGCATGGTTGAGAGTCATTTTCATTTGTTCCATCTCATATGAAAAAGTACATCGTTCAATATGTAATGTTAAATAATAATGGACAGTTTTCCGTAAATCATTGCTCACATGAATGCTTGTTTTGCTTGGTCATTATTAATCTCGGCAAATAGAGTTCTAGAGTTGGTCCTGATGTGATTATTCTCAAGATGAAGTCTGACTTCTGCTAGTAATGATTTGTAACTTTGATGCTGCAATACAAAAACTAGTTCCATAAGATATTTGGGCTTTAAAACATATTTGGTTTTCTTACACTGTTAATGAATGTTGTGATGCTTCTCCTCCTTTTCTAGCTGCTATCTTCATACGGCACTAATGATTTATCATCAATTTATTAAGGTGGTCTGCTGAGTTTGGGACATCAAAAAATGGATCTCCTGAGCTGCATGTTATGTTAGCGGAATACATATATTCTGAATCTCCAGAAACGGTAACCTTCTATAACTTTTGGCTGACAATGATGTGAATACCATAGAGCTTCATTTTTCTCACCCTCTACTGGTGTCACAATTTTTATTGCTTTCGTGATTGTGAACCAAGGTTGATGTCTAGTGCCTTGACTGCAGGACATGACTAAAGTCTCAAGTCATTTTGTGCGTGGAAATGATCCTAAAAAGTTCGCCTCTATGCTGGTGAACTTCATGGGCAAGGTAATTACTTTATTCTTGACATTTACTGTTGCATGTTATGATTGTTAACTGCTCTAATTTTTTTCTGTTGTATTTTGCAGTGCTACCCAGGTGAAGACGACACTGCAATTGCACGTGGGGCCCTAATGTAAGATATCCTTCTAGCTCACTGAAATATCCTGATCGAATTCATTGTATCATATAGTAAAGGAAACTAGATTGTTTCAATGACTGGATAACAGTAAATTAGCATTGTATCATACAGTAAAGGAAACTAGATTGTTTCTGACATTGTATTCTTTCCTTAAGGTACCTATCTCAAGGGAATCTGAGAGATGCAAATTTACTCATGGATGAGTTGAAAGCACAACTAAAATCTGCTGACTTGGAGTTCCCAAAAACAGATTTGATTCAGTTCATCAAGTATCTTTTACCAACGTAAGTGTTTACTCTTTTCCCTTGTAACGTTGATCAAACAATATTCTGCTCTATTTGAACCTGGTGGCTAATCTTGGATGTTTTTTTGAGCTGCTTCATGTCTTGCTCTTGATGAATTGATGTGGATCAATGCCAATTTAACCGATTTGTTCATTGCTGGTCCATTTAGGATGGATATAAGTGAAATTAAAGTTATTTTATTTGATATGCGCAATGCCGTAAAATTATTAAATGTGCCAACCTGACAAATATAGCTCACTCTGCGTTCTCATAGAATATTACACTCTTGACAACTTCCAGGTGAGCTGTTAGTTAAGTTCAAACTTTTAGGTTCGCTTAATGTTTTGCTAGTTGATTGTATCATGCATCAAACTTTTAGGTTTGCTTAATGTTTTGCTAGTTGATTGTATCATGCATTGCTTTCTGAATTCTATAGATGGGCTGTACTTGATTGCACAAATCATAGGTCACAGATGTTATTTTTTTGACTTCCGTGTATGAACCCATATTTACAGATTTTTTATATAGCTTTATTTTACCTGGGATTTTATAACACATATCACTGTTTACAGGCTTGAAAGAGATGCTTACCCTCTTTTTAGGACACTTCGACAGAAGTATAAGACAAGTACAGATCGTGATCCTGTATTTGAGGAGGTAGTGCTTTTTAGCTCATATTTTGTATCTAATTTAAGTCTTAAAACACAGCTGGTTACATGGCATGTTTTACTGTTTGTTCCTCCTCTCGAGTTCCCTTGAGTATTTTCCGGCATCCGGAAACTATTTGCACTTTGATCTCAGGTAGCAGCAGCTCCCAGCAGTTAGTTTTAGATGATTTGAAGTTTTACATTTGACAGAAACTAGAGAACAGTTTTGATTATTTTTTTTTTCATATATTGATGTTGATCATGTAGGAATTGGTCTGAGTCCTTTACAGCTATGCTGTGTTCTTATCATATGCTTGTTGATATTAGTGTATGTTGGTGCCTTCATTCTCTGCAAAATAAGAGAAGATGTCGAAAATGGAAGTATTGTTGCTACTGCTGAAACTAACTAGTCTATTATCATATCAAAGCTAGAAACTTGCTAACTTGAGCTCATGAGATGGCATGGTTGGCTTTTTGCAGTTACTGGATGAAATAGCTGCAAAATTTTACGGCATACAGCGCCAGAACCCACTAGAAGGGCTTTTTGGTGAACTGTTCAAGGTATGTCATATATCTTTTTTGAACAAATACTGCTTGCTCTCCCTCTTGAAATTTTTTGAATCCACCATCGGGCACCAGCAAGTTTTTAGAGTTTAACGGCTTTTATTTCCTCGATCTCATTGCAAAACACAATGGACCATAACGATTCAGTTTACATGACATTGCTCAGCTTGCCAGTTCATCAGCATCTAGTTCCAAGAAAAGTAAAGTAGTTCAGAAACTATCCTATTACACGCTCCTCGAGCGAAGATCCTGCATCTCGTCGTCCTTCATCAGCTTACTTCCTGTTACCATGCACATTGGTATCATCATGAGTGCCTCAGGGTGCTCTTCCTTGACTTGGTTTTCCCCAGCCATGCATGGCAACATCCTCATCACAGCTACATCGGTAGACGGATGACTTCCTTTCCTTCTTGTGTTTCATCAGTAAAAAGCTGAAAGCTGTCAATTCTTCCTTTCTTGTGGCGGGGTATGACACCTTCCAGTTTTTCAGCATACCTAGTACGAGATCCCAAACCTGGCTCAAACCTATCCACTGTAAATTGTGAAAACAAAGGGAGTTCCTCAGTTTCCACAGGCTCCATAGCACAGCAGAAGTAATAGCATTCAGAACTGTATGCTTCTTACTACTGAGCCAAAACTTAGCAATGTTTCAATAGCAATCGCCTATCTACCTTGCAGCAAATTGGATACCTCAATCCATGCTTGCCTAGCTATAACACGCTAAAAAAAGAGATGATATACAGATTCTAATTCTGAACAAAAAAGGCAACTACGGTCAGCAACCTGCTGCCTTTTGCTTAGATTATCTCTTGTCAGGTTTTTATTTTTGGACAGCAACCAGAGGAAAATGTGAACTCTAGGGGGCACATGTATATTCCAAATGCTTGGCAGATAAACTGGTGCGATTCCTCTATAGTTCACTACTTTATATAAGGATTGTGAGCTGTAGATGCCATTAGAATTTAGTTTCCAAATCAGCATGTCCTCTTCACCAGAAAAGTAAATGGTTGTAGCTACCTGACACACTTCCAGCCACATATCCATCAACCTTCTATCTACACATCTCCTAAAAGTGAACTTTAGATCATTCCCATCCCAAACATCTGCAATTTTTATCTTTGCCCGTTACCAACCTTCCAAGTGTAACCAAACTTGGCAGCTTTGCTTGCCCATAGGACCTCTCCAGAATTGGGTTGTGTTATTTGCTGGGCAAGACAGAACATTAGGAGCACAGCTATTGTATTTATGGTCAATCACCTGTTTCCAGAGCTTGTTCTGATCTAGATTGTACCTTCTGATCTAAGCAGCTAGTAAAGAGATGTTCACGTCTCTAATATTGTATTTATGGCACCAGCAAGTTTTAGGAACACATTTGCCCTGTTGTAACGTGTTCTGAAGTGGGTGGTGCAAAAATGGTTTTTTCCTGTTGAGCACATCACGTTCCCAAGAAAGTATCCAAACCAACTTACGATTGCTCTAAGCAATCAGAAATCAAAAGGAAAAAAAAGAAGAAGCAATCGTTTCCCATGTAGTTCCATTCCATTGTCAATCACTGACCTCTCTACTTGGGTGGACAAAAAAATGGTTTTCGTCTGTCCCTAATGTTGCATTTCTAAAACCTGCCGTGAGCAAATTGACAATATAAAGTTTATCCAACAGTGACATCAAATTAAGCTAATGAACCGATAGATCGGATACTATTATCATGCAAAACCTAATCCCAAGTTCAATCACCACTGATATTATATTATGTACCTCGGCAGGTATAGTGCATGGAGGAAAGATTTGATTCCAATGTCATCACTATCATTGGCCAAATAATACGATTGTTGCCATGGCGCCTTTGGTTCTCCAAAGAAGTTTCTTCAGTGATGATAATCTGAGGGCATACATTTGCCATCGAACTTAATGAAGATATATGCTCCTCCAATCTCTTGTAAAATCATTGATTAGTTTTTATGCTTCTGGAAATACGTGTCACTGATTTTTGCTATATCATCTGGTTTTCTGTTCCTGGCATGTGTCATCACATTTATATAGCACCATTAGTGCATCCGTAATCCTTTTATGGTTCCACTGACAAAATGCCTTGATCAAAATTTGGTGCCCATGTATAGTTCATTTCCAGTCCGATGGCACGGAAATGAGTAATCTTCACTACGTCCATATTAGAATTTTGTATTATGGTTAAAATCGCCAACGTGATAAAAGTATGCTGACGTGAACGGA